>PITA01028092.1:0-19902 GCA_004023965.1 Spilogale gracilis
CGGCATCTCCGTCTCCGTCCCCCCTTCCTGCGGCGTCTCCGTCCCCCCTTCCCTGTGACATCTCCTTCCTTCCTGTGGCATCGCCGTCCTCCCTTCCTGTGGTTTCCCCATGCTCCCAGGTCAGCCCCGGGTCGGGAGCAGGGAAACTTTCCCCACTCCAGGAGAAGGTGGATGGGACATCTCAGATGTCACCCACGGGGACTGGTGCAGTGTTGTGTGAGGTTGCTGTTCCTGGAGTCCTTCTGTGAAATGACAGCCCCAAATGGAGAGTGAATGGGACAGGGAGAGCTGAAAGGCCAGAGTGATTAATTTTCCAATCATGAAGGCGCTTCAGGGGCAGAGGAATTATTCACGAAATTAGAACACTTCTCTACAAATGAGCCGAAGCTGGCCTGAGAGTTGACTGATTGTAGTCGCTGAGGGCATGAGGGTCCCCGGATGTGGTGGCTCGACCACCGTCTGCTCCCCGCTGTGTCCTGAGGGACCCCGTGTGGCCGGCACTTGGTTGGGGGGTGCGCCATTTCCCTCACTTGTCCCTCAGGCCGTTGGGGGGCGAGGAGAGCGCCTGCAGCTGGGGTCCTGCCCCCGCCCCGCCCCCGCCCGGAGGGGCGGCACTCACTTGACGGCGTAGGTCATGCGGTCGGGCCGCATGCACCTGACCATGCACAGCTTCTGCAGCGCCGTTTTGTTCTTCCACTCCTTGGGGAAGACTTCCTTCTCGGGGGCTTCCGACTCCACGAGCTTCTTCCACCGCTTGGCCGACCCTTCGATGTCACTGTCCAGGTTCTTGAACTCCTCCATCTCCGACAGGGCCTGGGGGCAGGCAGCTTTTCAGCTCCCTCCGCACCCCCTGCCCAGCTCCGGGAGGGGGCGGGCCACCTGGCCTGGCCCGAAAATGAGCTGCCGGTGCCCCTCAGGGCCGGGAACGCGGACGGACGGAGGATCTAGCGTAGGCACATGACTCCGGCTGCCCCTCCGGAGGGCTGAGGGACAGTGGCTGCTCCCATTGTGGCGGATTGCCGCCTTCAGGCCTTCTGACCCCGAGAGCGTGGGCCAAGGTCCGAGGGACTGCCCGCACACTTGGACTTGCCCGGGATTGGGAGATGGGGCAGCGGTATGGGAGGGGGGCAGCCCTGGACCTGCCCTGAGGCCAGTCATGGCTCAGCTCCTGGGGCTAGCAGGAGCCCTCTGCAGCCCAGTCCCACCTCTGGGACCTCCCCGGGTCCCTGGGTGTCTGGCCAGTGGCAGCACCTCGTAAACATCCCTGGCATGAGCACCAGAGCCCCGCAGCAGAGAGGAAGTCCCAACACCGACCTTGATGCCGCCCCAGCCCTGGTGCTGCAGGAAGTCCACCGGCGACAGAACCCCGGCCTTGAAAGGGAACCGCAGGAGGAAATCCAGCTCGACTGGGTTCAGCTCATCCTTCATGGACAGGACCTGGGGGGTCACGGGGGCTGCTCAGCATCAGCCCACAACAGTGGGCGAGGGGCAGCCGCAGACCTCGGTCATGGGTACGGCGGCGGGGTCGGGGGCAGGCCTGGGTGTTTCCCCCCTGGTGGAAGCGCTGTCCTGCCCCCTGGGTCCAGGCGAGACTTCCTATTCACCTTGGTTTGTGTCATGATTTTAAATTATGGTAAAATATACATGGCATTTACCATTTTAGCCCAATTGAAGTAAGACATTTCAGTAAATTCACACGTATAGCCATCCTGCTATTTAGAACCAGAGCTTTTTCGTCTTCCCAAAGGGAACCCCCTGAGCAGCGTCCTGACCTGCCGCCAGCCGCTGGCGCCCTAGGTCTGCGCCCCGTCCGCCCAGGTCTGCCTGTCCTGCACAGCCTGTGCCCAGGGAGCCCTACCAATGCACTTTTCTCTCTGGTTTCTGGGGCACCCAGCTGGCCGGGTCTGGGGTCCGAGATGGACGGCAGGGGGGCTGGGCCCCATGTTGCTTCTCTCGGACGCCACTGAACAAAGACTCAACCGTGCCGGACTCCTGCTCTTCCTCTCTCTTTTTCTTTGGAAGGAAAATTTCTTCGGAAATTTAGGGGGAGCACCAAGGGCATAGCCTCATGCCCTCTCAGCGGGAGAAACCTCATGGAGGGGTTACCATTCAGGGATTCACAGATAAAGGAAAACCTCCTTGATCTGGACCCTGACGGACAGTTTGAGTTTGGATGGAAACAACCTTCTAGAAGCTCTCTGGAAATCAGTGTTTCCCACCATATTTACAAGATGGAGTAAAACAAAATGATAGATGGGTTGTTGCATCAATTTAATGGAACAAAAATCTGTAATATTCCAGCAGGTGTATATGAACAGGAGGAATATTTATTTATAAATATTTCCTTAAGAAATAGTACTCAGGGGCGCCTGGGTGGCTCAGTCATTAAGTGTCTGCCTTCGGCTCGGGTCATGGTCCTGTAGTCCCCGGGTGGAACCCAGCATCGGGCTCCCTGCTCAGTGGGGAGCCTGCTTCTCCCTCTCCCACTCCCCCTGCTTGTGTTCCCTCTCTCGCTGTGCCTCTCTCTGTCAAATAAATAAATAAAATCTCTAAAGAAAGAAAGAAGGAAAGAAATCATTCTTGTCATCCATGGTGGTTAACCACCAATGCGGGACTGCTCCCTGGGCAGATGGCGTCTCTTTGTAAAATTCTCCTTAACGGACCTCCGCTTCAGTGACTCTCCCTTAAAGCAATGCCTCGTCTGGATGGAGGAGAGTCCCAAGCACATCCCGCAGCACTGCCCGGAAGGCCGTCCATCACCGCGCAGTCTACCCTGGGGACCAGCGTTTGGGCGCCGCTGACGCCGGCCGCAGACCACACCTGGAGCAGGGAGGCCAGACGCACCTGGAAGGCCACCTGGGCCAGGAAGATGAGCTTGTCCCGTTCGAAGAGCCCACGGGCTGTATATATGTAGACAGAGTAGGTGATCTCATCCGTCAGGTTGATCACTCGCTGCCTGACCTCCTCGGCCGGGGCGGTCTTCTGGATGGCCTTCTCGAACACCACGTTGAAGGCCTGGGGAGGGGAGCACGGAGGCTTGCAGACCTGGACTTCGAGACCACCCTGTGCTACCTGCCAGGGCTCTGTGGACGCCAGGGCCCTGGCGCTGGAGCCTGGCCGCAGCCACACCTTGAGCGAAAACTGATAGACGGGGTTGATCTTGTTGAGGTCATTCAGTATGAAGTACAGCAGGGACGCCCTCTCTGCGGCTGGCCGGTAGTTCTCTCTGGCCTCGTTGATTTTAGCCTCTGTGATTTTGGCCTCTTTCACCTTAAAACAAATGGGGCTTGAGTGGGACCAGTGGGTGGGCAGCGCCGGTGAGCGGTGCCCAGCCGCCCCCGAGGGACTCGGGCTGGGCAGGGCCTGAGCCCCTGCTCCCTGCTCTGGGCCCCGGGGTTGGGGGAGGCATGCGTGGCGGGGCGGCTTATCTTCCCAACAACACTAGCATCAGCGTGGTGCTGGGCCCTCCCTGCGCTGTGGCTGGGAGCACGGGGCAGGCTCAGGGTGGTCTCCACCTTCTCCTCGATCTCACTGGCCATGTGCTTGGTGGTCTCCAGATTCTCTACTAAGGCCGTGTCCCCCAGGAAGTTCCCCGACGCGGCCGACAGCCGGGCCAGCAGGGAGTCTTCCAGCTCCTTCAGAACAATCTTGAACTCGTTTTGGGACTTGGTGAGGTTTGCCTGCAGGAGGGACATGGCGCCGGGAGGGGGCTCAGCGGGGCTGGGTGGAGCACCGCAAGCCCGAGACGTGGGGGCACGACGTGGGGGCACGGGTGGTCAGCAGGGCGTGGGAAAGTCCCGAGCCCGTGTGTGCTAGTGCTGTGTGCAGGGGCGCACGGCCATGACCGTGCCGACCGGACGGCAGTTTGGCGCGTGGCCGTCTGGGCTCTGGTGAGACCCCTCTTCTGTGCAGCGAGCAGCTGTGGGAGTTGGAGTTAGGTTTGGGGGTCGCTGGGGAAGAAGAGCAGCTCCTTCTGTCGCAGGAAATGCAGCCGGTGGGACGCATCGGGGCGGCAGCTGCGTCATGCGGGAAGCTCGCGGCAACCCAGTGACCCACCCTGTGCCGCGTAACGTCAGACCCCGTACCTTCAGCTGCTCTAGATCCGGGCGTTCCTTGGCCACCACTGCGGCCAAGAGCTGGTCCTCGAGCCCGTCCCTGGTGACCAGGAAGTTGATCAGTGTGCACTGGGCTTGCATCTCAGGCTTGTAGTGCGGGTTGAAGTACTTGGTGTGCAGGATGAGGCGGAAATTGGGGTGGTACTCCACCTCCTTGTCGCCGACCCTGATGAACCTGGCCGTTGGGGGAGGGAGAGGTCAGAGGGGCCCCGGCGGCAGCAGCAGCACCAGCCCCCTGGTGCCCCTGGCCGTGCACCACCATGAACCCGCCGGTGGTCACTGGGAAAGGACTGTGTCTCTTCTTGTTCTAGTCTTCCTCTCCGGCTGGGACCCTCTGGAAGGTGCACCTGCTCTCTGGCTGGTTTGTCCCGGTCTCTAAGGGAGTGCGTGCTCAGCTCCCGCTGCCCGTCATACTGCCCCGGGAGCCGCTGTGGAAACACACCACCTGGGCCCCACTCCGGCGTCACGGACATCAGAAAGACACCGGTGCCCCGATTCCGAGTACTGCTATGTTCTGGAAGCTCCCCGAGGGGACCCGAGAGCCGCCAAGGCCGGGAGCTGGGTCCGCTGGTCTGCTGAGCTCGGTCTCTCTGCTCCCGCCCTTCCTGGCCACGCTCACTTTCAGGGGCCTCTGTGACTTCCCCACTCATGTCAAGCTCTTCTCGGAGGCTAGGACGTCAGCATGCTTATTGGCCACTCTGTTCTGGGCTTCGGCACGCACCCCTGTTTTTACTGGTGGCTCAGACCTGGGCTGACATTTCTGTTTTTAAAAGTTGATATAATTTCTCTTTATATTAGAAAAGTAATACAGGCTCAGTGCATCAGCCAGTGGATGGAGAAACTGAATGAGGCACACCCATGTGGTGGACTTTGTGCTAAGAACGGTGTGGTCCTGCCACACGGACACACGGATGGGCCCGGAGCCCAGAGCGCCTGGGGAAGGCGGCCAGACAGGAAAGGGCACACACGACTCCCTTAGAGGACGTGTGTCCAGAGCAGGGAAGTCCATGCAGGTGAGAGCACGCGGGCACGTGTCAGGGTCCGGCAGCTGGGGGCGCAGGGAGCAGGTGTGTGGTGAGTACGGAGCTCCCACGGGGGATGAGACCTGCACAGCCTATGAGGGCCCCGAGGGCCACTGTGTCGTTCACCTCGAAATGGCTAATTTTATAGAAGGTTAGATTTCACCAGAATTAAAAATAGTACTACAATTGCAGGATTTGTAAAATGCATAAAAAAGGAAGAAAAGCATGACCAGTGGGGCGCCTGGGTGGTCCAGTCGGTGAAGCGTCTGCCTTCGGCTCAGGTCATGATCCCTGAGTCCCGCATCGGGCTCCCTGCTCAGCGGAGAGCCTGCTTCTCCCTCTCTCACTCCCCGCTCGTGCTCTCTCTCTGTCGCTCTCTCTCTCTCTCTCGCAAATAAATAGTAAAATATTAGGAAAGAAAAGCAAGGTGATCAGGGATGGTCGTCTGCAGGTGATCACTGATGGTGTCGCCATTCCTGACCGGGGTGAGGTCCCACATGTCCTGTTTCTCTGGGGACCGGCGTTGTGTTGTAGACCCTGCTGCCTACTGGACGGCGGGGCAGTTCCCCAAACCTCCTCCCTGCCCAGTGGCCACAGCCATCACGGGGCGTGTTCCTGTGGCTCACACAGGCCAGACTGTGAAGGTGGACCCGGAACTCACTTTCCCTTTTTAATGGTGTTCCTGCCGAGCAGCGGGTCCAACACAGGGTCCACAGTTTCGCCAATGTTCTCGATGAGCAAGATGTCCCCTTCGGAAATGGCGTGTTCGATGATGTCCAGGTAGCTGTGGGCAGATGTGGGGCTGGGTGAGGGTGTGGGCCTGGAGAGGGCACCGCCACGAGCCCCACAAGGCACCCTGGGAGCGAGAAGACACGGGAAGACAAGTGGCCGAGGCGCCAGCCGCTCCCCTGGGGCCCACGGGAGTGCAGCCCCAGATGTTTCACTCCTGGGTCTGGCCCCAGGTTGCCCGTGCACCAGGAAGGCACACGGTGTGACCTTAGTGACCACCTGTGGCAGGGAAACACGTCCCACTGGAGACGAGAAATGAGAAAATGACCGGCCTGAAGCTAGGTGGGCCTCGAGCTTGGGTGAGCGCTCCCTCCTGGAGTGGCAGCCTGTGGTGGGGTGGGGCAGAGAGGAGCCCCGAGGCTCAGTTTTCCTGCTGACGCTGTTCCCCGAAACCAGAGAGCGGGAAACAAATCCACCCTTGGGCCGGGATCTGTATGTAAAGATCTACCCTGTCCAACGCCTCCAGATGTCTGCAAGCCCAGGGGCCCAGCCAGCCAGTGGCTACCTTCGGAGCCCCCCCGCCCCCCGCCCCCATCCCGTCGCACACCTCTTCTGCCCCAGGCGGATGGCTTTCAGTTCGCTGCCGTATTTGTTCTTGATCCACTTGATTCCTTGCAGCTGGGCGTCCACGATAAGGGGCCAGCGCTCCGTGTTGCACAGGATGGTGGCATTCTCCGTGGACATGCGGTCGCTGGGGAGGCCCTGATTGTTCCAAGAGGCCACGTCTGCGTCATCCGTCAGCAGGCTCAAGGGGTCCAGACCTTCCGTGATCGGGATGGGGACCTGCCCAGAGGAAGCGCCCGGTCTCAGGAGGGGCAGGTGATGGGGCCTCACTGCTCCACGGGAAACAGCTCTCCAAGTGACACGGGCTGTGGCTGTGGTTACTTTGACCAAGAACAGGCTGCATGGTCTTGAAGAACAGCATTCCCAGCGCCCTGACGGAGCGGCTTGGAACCCACCAGGAAGGGTGTCCACATTGGCCAAGCCGGGCCACAGTTTAAACCCTCAATGACCAGAGCATCCGTGTGTGTGGCCCTCTCCCAGGGACCTCCCAGATGTCCTCACTGATGAATGTAACCCAACTGCTTACCTTTAACTGATTTATATAGGGGACCCAAAACTTCTCCATCAGCTCATTTCGGTATTTCTTGGTGAAGTAGCCGACATAGGAGACGAAGGCGGAAATCAGCAGGACGTCCCCGCACAGGGTGACCCCCTGGTTTTTGAAGTTCTTCACCGATTCAGCCCAGCGCACGTTCTCCGACGCTAGCCCGCCTACCAGCCTAAACGTGAACACCTGGTCAGTGGGGGTCGGAGGAGTGATGGACGGCTACACCCAAAGACCAGGAAGCTGCCTCCGCCTCTCAGTGCGAGGACCGCCGTTCCAAATCCTGCCTTCGCTCCGTGCTTCAACAGTGGAAATGCTTTGGGAAGACTTTTGGGAATCACTGCTTTAGGCAAGCAAAATGAATGCTCTCTGGAGGCACTTGGGACCCGAGCACCCCTGCCCCGGCCACCTCGCTGATGTCACCTCTGTGGTGACCTTATCTGGACATTTTGCCTGCGTGCTAACGCTGCTGCCGGGACGTCACTGAGCTTGGGCTTTGGCTAGTGGGAGGTCTCAGTAGAGGGGCAGTCTGAGGGGTGGCCCCAGTGGCCATGGGACACTGTGGCATCTAGAGGCCCCCGGCCCGATGTGGAATGGGGACCGAAGCCTGGGATCTCGTCAGCGGTTCCCAGCCTGCTGGGTAGGAGATCGTCCGGCCGGGAGCCCTGCCCCGTGACTGACTCCCCCTGAGGCTCTGTGCCACTTCCGAGAACACAGAAAGAAACTCTGCAGCCACGCTGTCCACATGTGGCTGGGGAGCACCTGAGGCCCAGCCCGTCTGAGCCACGATGCGCACGGGGCTTTCAAGGACTCAGAGTGACAATGCGCATGAGCCCTCTCAGCAATCCTTCTAGTGATCCCGTGTTGAAATGATCATGTTTGGGGTTCAGTAAGATACATCATCTTCGTGCGGTGCTATGGGCACAACAGGAAAATGTGGCCTGATGGGTGTGGCTCGAGCTGCATTCCTGCTGGGACAGTGTTGCTCTGGGGTCCAAGGGCATCATCGGACCCGAAGGGCTGCTCGGGTAGAGGCCCCAGGAGGCCGCACCAACACCACCGCACGGTGAGAGCGGGGCTGGGCGGGGCTGGGTTTGGGGGGTGTTCCATGCAGCCAGGGGCCCACCGCGGAGGGCTTCTGGCTCCCAGAGGAGGAGACACTGGCCACTAGCGAGTCTCTCCTCATGACTTTGTGCAAGCGGGGGCACTGCCACCTCCCCCCCCGCCCCGGGGCCATGCTTCTTCCAGAGACTGCTCTGCGGGCCCAGCCCTTCTGGGGGACCCAGGGGACAGGAGGGGTGCCCGCGGGGCAGAGTGAGCTACCTGTTGGCCAGCGAGATCACCCTGTTGGTGGCGTCGGCTTCTTGCTGGCACTTTATCTTTTCCGCTGTGGCCTTCTCGAAGGCCGACGTGAGGTTGCTCAGGTTGGCATTGAGTTCCTGGGAAAACGTGGAGAGGCCAAGAATGGGGCGGCTGCCTGGGCTCCTCGAGCTGCTCAGTGCCTGGAGGGCCACGCCAGCCCCTGCTCCACGGGCCCCCGCTCCCCCCGGGGCGGGCACTCACCGCGATCTTGTTCTTGATCCGCGAGAGCTTCTCCTGCGCCTCCGCCAGCTCGGCGTTGGCCTCCTCCAGCGCCTGCCGCTTGGGGGCCACGTCGCAGTACACCTCGTAGAAGCGCACGATGTTAATGCACCACGAGCACAGGCCCGCGGCCGCCGTGGACTTGGAGCGGATGAACTCGGGGTCGAAGGTCGGGTTGCCTTGGTAGGGCCTGCAGAGGGGACAGCGGGCGCCGGTCACGAGCAGTTATGAGGAGAGGAGGAGAGCGCAGTGAGTTGGGTTGTTCTTGTGGGGAGGAGGGTATCTTCAAGGTATTCCCCAGGAGCAGAATGTGGGGTGTGACGGGAAGGGGCCTGTGTTCTAGTCAAAGGAGGGAAACCAGCATTCTTTGTCCCCTCTGTTCCCAGAGCTTCTGTAGCTGGTCCCGTTTCCCTTCTCCAGGCACTCGGCCCGGAAGCAGGAACCTGGGCTCGGAGGGGCTCCGCACTTGCCCCGAGCACCACACACAGGAAGTGGTAGTTCTCATGTGCGGAGCCGCGGGTCAGGCGCCGTCCCGAGAGCTTCCCAGATGGGGGACCAGGAGCCCGCTCGGCCGTGGCACACGTCGCCACCCCATGTTGCTCTCGGGTGACAGGCCCAGAGAGGCTGCGCGTCTCCCCCAACATGATCCAGCTGGGGAAGGGCCGGACTGGCCTGCACCCTGACCCGCACCCCAGAGACCCCCGGCCCCCACCACGGCACCACCTCCGCTCCCCGGGGCGCCATGGCCCCGGCATGCCTGGGGAAGATGCCAGGAGATGCCCTTTAGATCCTTCTGGAAACCAGTATCTTAAAAAATGACAACAATGTCATTAAGCCTAATTAATGCACTATCTGCAGAAAGAATTTCTGGGTAATTCAGGATAGCCACTGAAAGTGTTCTGGACTCGGGAGCACGGCCCATCACCTTCCTCTGGTTTACTTCACACTTTGTAAATGAAAGGGTTTGCCTCTTTCAACACATGTCAGACCCACGGGGGCCGGCGGAGTCCACCATGCAGGGGAACCTCGTTCTCGTCCTCCAGGTTAGCGGGACGGCGGGCCCGACGGTCACCGTGTGCACTGGTGCCGTTGTAGCTGCACGGAGGCCGACCCTCGGCAGGAGGCTTCGGGACACTTGTCTGCTCCTATCCCACACCCGCCCCACTCAGCCCTGCCCACTGGCCGCGTGTGTCCCTGCAGACGCGGTGCGCTTACAGTGCGGGAACACAAAGAAGAAAGCACACTGCACCTACACCCGGACTCCAGGGCAGCCAGAGCTCCCCAGGTGCCGCCGCCTACCGTCTCTGGGGTCCCCCCTTGCTCCCCTGCCCGAGCACAGGCTGCCCTTGGGAACAGGCACTGGCTGGGGTGGGCTGAAGAGGCCCCGGGGACCGCGCGGCACCCAGACATCCTGCGTTCCCGGCAGAGCAAGAAACCAACTGAAGCCCCGGGCCCGGCCCAGCCCGGACTCACTTAAATGCTTTCAGACAGGCCTCGGGGATGTGCTCCTTGTCAAACTTTTTCAAGGAGTCCAGGAAGGTGTCCACTTTGCCCATCATGATTTTTGCCGCCTTCCAGCTCTTGTCCTTGGGAATCTTGCCCCCGGGCGCGGTCAGGATCATGACAGCGGCCGTGACGTTGACCACGGCGTCTGGGGGGGACCCGAAGGACTTCAGCTCCGTCAGGTTGTTCTGCAGACGGCAGGCAGGAGGCAGCTGAGAGGGGGCACCGCCCTGTGTGCTGGCCCTGGAGGCCCCGCGGCGACCTCGGGAGCTGCTGGGAGCCCGCGGCCCCGTGCACGGACTCCACAGCCTTTTCCTCCCGGGCTGGTCCCGTTTCTTTCTTTTCCCGTGCTCACCTTATTCAGAGTGTCGAGAGCTTCCTGCGCGGCCAGCAGGGCAGGCTCGGCCTTGGCCAGGTCCGTTTCACAAGCCTTTTGTTTCTCTGTGACATTCTGGAAGGAAGCCACACGGGAAAGTGTGTGTGTGTGTGCGTGCGAGTGTGTGCGTGTGTACCTGGAGTCCCGGCAGCGGCGAGGGAGCACGGACGGGAGTGAGAAGGGTAGCTCCCCGCCGAGGCCCGGGCATGGAGGCGTGGCCCCCGTGGAGGCAGCAGGGCCGTCCTCCGTTCTCCCCTTCATGCCAGCGCAGTCCCCGCCACTAGGGTCTGCCTTTCTCCTCCCTGTCCCTCTGCCCCTGCCACCCACACTCAGGTGAAAGAAGCCATGCTGGGGTCTCAGACTCGTGATTCTGGAATGGGAACTGGTCCTTTTAAGGACCCCAGCTTCTGGGACTACAGGGAAAACCTGGGGCCATGTGGACGCCGCTAGCTCTGAGACCTTATGGTCTCTCCATTGTGTAATCTATCCAAAAATGGAGCACTTCGGAGGCAGAGCTTGCTCTCCGTATAAGAAGGTGAGAGCATCTTCACCGTGTTCCCTCCTTGGGTCCTGAAGAACCCTCTGAGCCTCTGGATGCCAAGCACAGAGCCCGGGAGCAACTTGCTATCTATCGATAGGGAAGAGCCTCGGTGATGAGAAGCCAGTATTGGAGGGGCTCAGAGGAGGGAGGACAGAAGGGACAGCACCTCTGCAAAGCACCGTGTGGAGGGTCCCTCCAGCTCCCGACTAAGGACAGCGTGCGGCACAACCCCAGGAATGGGCATGGAAGGTATATGGACTGGGCCAGCTTCTCCCCCGGAGTCCCCTCTGCACCGTCCTCCGAGGGGGCCATTTCTGGATGGAGGGGTTGGAGAGGGACGGGCACCCGGACATGAACAGCTGCGTGTGACATCAGAGAGCAGGTCACCATTTGTGGTGTGGATGTGGGTCCTGTCTCAGATCCTGACTCTGCCGCTGGCTAGCTGCCGACCACCCTGGGCCTGGAGGTGCTGCGTGCTCGAGGGAGGGAGGCCTGGCCCAGCAGAGCACGAGCGGCGTGCTCGGAAGCCGGGCTTCTCTGCCCACCTTGTTGATGACCTCCACCTTAGCCTCTTCCTCGTCGGCGATGGCTTTCTCTTTGCTGACCTTCTCGGTTTCCACGCCCACCACGTGGATCAGCTTGTCTGCATTCTCATTTTTCTGCTTGAGTTCGGCCTCCTGAATCGCCAGCGTGGCTTTTAAATCATCTACCTGGGGGAGGAGACACCCATAGACGGGCAGGCATGGGCTCCCGTCGGCACGCACAGGCTGGTGGGGCAGCGCCAAAGCTTGGGGCGGGGGCTGGCTGCCCGTGGTCGTGCCAGGCGGGAGGAAGCGCGGGGAAGGAGCGATAGGGTGGGCTGCGCGCCTCCTTCGTAATGGTTTCTCCCACAAGGCCGTCCCTCAGTTGCCATAACAGGACCGGGTCTGGAAGGTTCATCTGGGGGAAGAGCAGCAGCCTGCTTGGCGGGGCTCCTGCTTCCTTTGTGCCCCAGCTCTCTGTCTTCCTGGGACATCCCCCACCAGCCTCCCCACGCCACGGTCCACAGGGGTGGCCTCGACCCCTGGCACACTGCCTGCAGCAGGGGCAAGCTTGCCTGGCTCTGGTTCACGGGCTCCGTGCCCCTGGGGGCAGAGGCAGGGGGGCCCCAGCTGCGCAGTCACGCCTCGGCAGGGAAAGTGATGGGGCCAGAGCTACATGAGGGAGGGCCCCTAAAGCCAGGTGGAAAACTGGAGGCAAAGCCTTTCCATCTGGGCACCACACGGTGCAAGGCATCTGCGAATGGGCGCCTGGTCATGGGCGTGCCTGACCCAAGGCACAAATCCCGCTGGACGTGGGCCCCCACATGAAGCACCCAACACCATGACGTCACCATTGCCGAAGCATGTTGAGCCCATTTTCTATAGCAAGACCCACAGGTTCTCTGTGGTTTGAGAATGGCCCGTTTTTCTTCCCTGGGGGAAGGTTCTGGGACTTGCCGGCCGAGCCCCTGCCTTCCCCACCTGGGACGCTGTGCTCTGCAGCTTCATCAGGCCGTTCTCCAGCCTCTCGATCTTGGCCACCAGCTCCATCCTCTTCTTGGCCAGCAGGTTCTGGTAAAGTTTGATCTGCTCCAGGAAGGTTTTGGGGGTGGTGTAGTTGTAGCGCCTCTCCGTGGCCAGGTACAGCTTGGACATCTCGTTGACCGTCGTGTGCACATAGGACATGAAGAGGCTGATGGATGCCTTGACATCTGGCTGCAAATGACACAGGGGCCATTTGCTCCCATCCCCTGGGGGGAGCGACCCCACTCCTGCAGGTGGGAGGAGGCTGTTGGCCACCGCCATTCAGCAAGGCGGGGTCTCCTTTCCTTGCCAGAGCCCCCAGTGAGAGGCATGCCCTCTCTGGACGTAATAATCAAGTGATGCATTGGGCTGCTCGCTCCCCCCCTTGGCTGGGTCGGGGTTAAATGACCATCTCGAGGCCGGCAGTGAGCTCCAATACCACCTTCCAATGACAGAAACCCCCGCTGGCCATCTTATGTGTCCTGGCCTGTACCAGGGACAGGTCACAGGAGGGAGCGGCCCCAGGCGGAGTGGGTGTGAGCTGGCGACAGGAGGCAGTGTGGCACTCCCACCAGCCCTGATCCGGACTCAGGGTAAAGCCTACGTTGCTCGGTCTGTGGGCACACGGGCTCAGCCCTCCCAGCCCGGGGGCATGTCTCCTGGCCAAGAAACCAACACCCAGCAGCTGATCTTTATTCACAGTTCTGTTCACTGTGAATTACCTAGCAGCAATTGTGATTTTTAAGTATTGCAGGAAGACGTCTCTGGTCTTGATTACTGAGGTCTCATCTGCCCCTCCCCCCTCTTAAATTTTGCATCAAGGCGAGCCCTCTGGGGGGCCCTCCTCTCCCCGCGGCTCTGCGGGCACCCACACGGAGGGTGGCGGGCAGAGCCCTCCCCAGGGACTCACCGTGATGCCCTCCGTTTCCTCGAGGAAGCGCGCACTCACAGACACCAGGGCGTCTTCCGGCCACTCGTGGAACCAGTCGATGGCTGTGCAGTTGACAACGGCGGGGAATTTCCTTGCGCGCACGCGCAGGACGGAGCCCACGGGAGAGAAGCACAGGATCACCTGGAGGCGGGACAGAGGAGCTGCTCGTGGGGGACGGCCAAGCCACCTTGGGTCGTTCTGGAGGGAGAGCTCCCTGTTGTGTTCCCACACGTCTGCAGAGCGCACCCCTGGTTCTGGGTTTCCATCGCAACCGATGAATGTTCTGCGGACTCCACGCCCCTCATGAGAGGTGGGGGAGTGCCGAGGGCGCCCCAGACCTTCTAAGATGGGCCCTGCAGAGGGCGAAGGGAAAGGCGGGGCGGAAGACCGCGTGGGCAGATGAGGCCTGAGGACAGGGAGAGCTGCAGGCCCTTCAGCAGGGCCGGTTCCCAGGGACACAGAACCTCCTGCAGGCCCCCAGGACGGGGCTCATCCCCAGACAGCCTGGGGCTCCCTGGGACCCCAGTGCCCACGGGGGGCGCTCAGTGTACACAGGCTCTGATGGCCCTTTTGCTGGTCCCGGACTGGCCTCAGCCGTGCGGGCCCCTCCTCGTTCTGCAGCCCCTTTCTCCTGGTGTCGCGCCGGGCTCTAGAGGGGGCCGCTCCACGAACGAGGGTCGGACACAGGGAGCACTCATCAGGGTGCTGCAGCCCCCAAACCGTGGGACTGTGTAACCCAGAGGGGAGATGAAGAGGAAACGCGCTTTATTTGCATGGAACGGGGGCGATGGTAGCCAGCAGGTTCTAGAACAGCTACGGAGGGTGGACCCTCCCAGCAGCACCATCAGTCCGGGGCAGCTGCCCCCACCGCACCCTGATGACAAGGGAGAAAAGGACCCAAGTGTCCTCAGTCTGATAGGGGTAGTTCAGCCCAGTTTCCCTAAGAGGGAACACTGAAGGTCAAGGCGTACTTACTCACCTAGTTAACCTCGTGTATGTGGGGTGTGTGTGTGTAAACACTTCTGTCGGCCTGCGTCCCTCGGCAGCCCCATCGTTCTCTCCTAAAGGACCCGAGGCCTGTGCTGGGATGGTCCGCGGACAATGAGAGGACGGGGCTCTTACCTTGAGCTGCTTGCGCACTTTCTCAATGAAGAATTTCCAGCATGCTTCCCGCGTGTCGGCTATGCCGAGGGACTTCACTTGTGGCCGTGCGGAGGAGATAATGTTCTCCACCTCGTCCTCTGAAAACAGCCCCGGGACCTCCCCAGAGGCCAGCAGGTCATTGATGAGCACCAGGAACTGCTCCTCGGCCACCTGGGAGTCTGTCATCAGGAACACCGAGGGGATGTTCTTCACCGCCGACTTCATGCACTGCGTGCTCAGGTCGACCTGGACCCAAGGGGGACACTCTCAGAGTCTGTCCCCGGGGAGGGACAGCTGGGGGTCCACTTTGCAAGGAATGCGCAGGGTCTGTAGAAGGAGGCCCGGGACCGTGGGCTCCCTGCCGGGACCGTGGGCTCCGTGCCTGTCAGCGACAAACGGACAGAACGCTGTCTCTCCCGAGGGCGGATTATTATTCAGGTTTACACCCGAGGGCGGATTATTATTCAGGTTTACACCAGAGGGACATCCTGACCCCCGCTACAGGGCTGGGCCTGCAGGACGTGATGCCAAGTGACATCAGCCGGTCCCCAAACGGCAGATGCTGTAGGGGTCCTCTCGGGGGAGGGTCCTGGAGCGGCTGGACCGGTGGGGGGCTAGGTGGGAGAAGGTCCAGGAGCTTTGGAGACCCGCTGGGGCGCTGGTGGTTGTGAACCACTGCCAACAGTAGGCAGTGCCACTGAACTGCATGGTTACAATGGTAAATTTTGTATTAGGTCCGTTTATGATCAAGAAAAGAAGAAAAAAAGCACAAAACCTTAGAGACCCTAGAAGAGGTCTCTGCTTGGAGCAGTCCCTATGGGAGGCCTGTCCAGTCCCTGGTAGGACTTAGAGACAGCTCACAGAACAGCTGCGTGATCACGCTGGCAGCTGCATGGTACATGAAGGAGAGCAGTGCAAGGGGGGACGGGGAGCACGGCGCACAGCGGGATGGGGGCTGGTCAAGGGCAGGCCAGCGCACATGCGGCGAGTATCGGTGTGTGTGCAGGACGTCCGGCGTCGCCGTCCAAGGAGTGACACGCGTGTGCGAGGCTTGACGAGGGGCTCTCGGTGATGTCTGGGTTTTCTGTAGGGCTCGTGGGCCATGCTTATTCCCCCTCGCCTACCCCTCTGTTCCCACCTTCCTGGGCTGCTGGGCTGTCCTGGCGTCTCCACCTCCCAGCACTTCCCAGCCCCCAACATGTCCTTCCTCTGCCCCAGACCCCTCAGACACCCCTGTACGCGCCGCAGCGTTCATGATGTGGGTTCCTCCCGGCACTTGTGACTTGGCTGCCCTCGGGCCCCCAGCCCGGATCTGTCCCACCCTCATTTCCTGCCGGGCGGGGCCGGGTGGGGAGGCACCACCCTTCTGGTCACTGTCCGCTCCGAAAGCTCCAAAGCCCTGCTCTAGTGGCGGGTCCCTTCCCCACTCGCCACTGAGAAGGAAGAGGTCAGTGATCCCCGGCGTCTGATCCAGGTGAATCTAGGGACGGGCAGTGATGGGGGCATGGCACGAATGCCCGCTTCTTGCTGGGAGGACCCCAGAGGTGCTTACCAGGCCGCGGGCTGGCCGGAGAGTGCCGGGTATGGGGCCCCAGGCACGCTCGGCCTCGGGGCTGCCCCTAGACTCAGGCCTGCCCTCCCCCCTCACTACACTCTCCAGTCCCAGCCTTCGTGGGGAACCTGGGGTTTTCCACACCTCCTACCGGTCACCCTGCGCCACTCCTGTGGTCCTCAAACTGCCCTCCACTTGGTTCTGGGGCGCTCCCAGGTCTTGATCCTCTCTACTCAAACACTAGAGGGCACCTCATTTTCTGGGGACCAAGTCCAGGATTTTCCCTGTGGCTCAGAGAGTCCCTCAGGGGCGGTTCGTGGCCCCTCCTGCCGTATCCCTAACCTCCAGTGGGCACCCACGCTTCTGCCACGGACCGTACGACCAAGTCACGTCACCGGCTGCACGGGGCAAGGCCCGCCAGCCCATTCTGTCTCCTGCCTTCCTTCTGAACCCCCAGCAGCTG
This sequence comes from Spilogale gracilis, assembly GCA_004023965.1. Classification (NCBI taxonomy): domain Eukaryota; kingdom Metazoa; phylum Chordata; class Mammalia; order Carnivora; family Mephitidae; genus Spilogale; species Spilogale gracilis. Next base: position 16,669 of record PITA01028092.1, read on the forward strand.
CTCCCACAGGGACAGGGAACAGCTAGCGCCCACCGGCTCCGGGTGGGTATGGAGGGCAGGCCTCGGCGTGGCTACAGCCAAGAGCTACGCGCAGGATAACACCACTCGGACTCAACGCACACGACCAGCCCTAAAGTGAGGAACTGGGGACAAAATCCACACAAGGACAGAGCAGATGACAGGACCAACGTGATCTGGTTAGTAGAGTAGAAACTCCCCCGCCGAGGAAACCCCATGAGACGGTACAGCTCCGGAGCGAGGACCCCGGTTGGCCTCGAGTACACTCGGGGCATCAGAGAGAACCGTCTTGACTGCCTAAGCTGAGAGCTGATCCCGGCCGGGAGGCCGTGTCTGGGAGAGCCCACGTACGGAGACGTTTCCCTTAAGGCGGGGACTTAGAAAGCGCACTGGCTAGTCCTCAGAGCCGAATCCATCAGGCACGAGAACACCAGAAGACATGGTGAGCGAGCTGTGGTCCCTGGCTCGGCCCTCCGGCTGTTGCTGGCGGGCCGCCATCCCCACCGTCCCTCCCGGGGCCTCGGCCAGCCGACCTCCTCCTGCAGGGGACCCAGGGCGCTGCGCCTGCCCACCCGTGCTGGAGAGGGCCCCGCTGGGTCTGGCACCGTCCTTGCCCGCAGCAGCGGTCAGGGGCCCGGTGCAGAGAGAGATGTGCCCACGGAATGCGGCCGAATAACCCCCGCTCCAACCTGAAACGCTTCGATGGTTTGTTCTGGGCTCATGTTTGACGAGCACACAGTTCCCTGACAGAGCAAATTTTCGGGAAAAAGAAATCAATAAAAAGCCTTGGCAGCATACCTTGGGGACTAGAGACCTGTTTACGCTAATGTTTATTTAATTAATTCAAAAAGCAGCCTTCCCGAATCCGTGTTTGTTGTTAGAGACCCAGGAACAGCTCTGAATTGTTGAATCTGGCCAAGGGGAGCGCCGCAGAGCCGCCCCGTGACCGGGGGCGAGAACCAGGGTCTTGGCTCTCTCCTCCGGGCTGACGACTGAGCGAGCCCAGCGGGAACGGACCCCCACCCACACATCCGGCGTGGGCCCTGGCCAGAATGTGTCCCCGCCCTTATTTTATACGACGAGGACCCTGTTCACTTTCTGTGTGCAGGATGTGCGAGTGGTCAGGGTTCCCCTCCGCCCCCGCTCCGACAAGGGCAGCTTGTCAGAACGCCACGTCTCACCTTGAGGTCTGGGATCCCATAGCCCTTCTTGAGGGTGATCTGGAACACATCCAGCGCGCTGATGTAGGCGGCCAGGCGGGAGAGGCTCTGCTTGCCGCTGCCGCCCACGCCTACCAGCAGGGCGTTCCCGCGGGGCAGCTCCAGGATACGGTTGATCCGGCAGACGTGCGCCACCGCGTCCTCAAACAGCACCTGCAGAGGCCAGAGAGAAGCCTCGGCACCCTCGCACCCGCGGCCGCGGCTCCTTCCGCGCCACAGACTCTTCCCAGCCCGGGCGGTGTTTGCTGCAGATGACACAGCCCCGAGCTCCAGGAAGGTGTTCGTACTGAGACAGGAGGGGAAACCCGGGTCCCGGCCCCGTGCCGGCGCCATCAACTCGAACACAACTCACCAAGTTCATGACGGCATTGACTTCATTGTAACTGTCTAAGACGTCCACTAGGAGCTTGTTCAGATGAGCCACGTTGGTTACCGAGAGGTATTTGGGCTCACCGATTCCTTGAGAAAAGTGGCAGAAGATATTTGGTTTGGCAAATAGGAGCTCGTCGCCAAGATCCTAGAAATAAGAGGTAAGGCACTTCTGTCGTTGGCACCATGGGCACACAGGCCATTAGTGCATGCCCTGGCCCCTTGCCACTTTGGGCCCAGGATGTCAGGCCACTTTTTCATGGGCCAGACCATGGGGTTCTGGAGCTAGGGCACTGCTGCCGGAAATCCCTGGGAGGACAGTCCCATGCCCGTCACATCGGGAGAAATGAATCTGCCAAGAAAGGCCGGGACACACCGGCAGAACACATCGACCCAACCAGGCCTCTCTGTACCCTAAGTGGACGGACGGAGGTCATCCCACTCTGACCTGCTGAGGAGTCAGTCCCCTGTCCCTCAGATGCACACATATGACCGAGTCATTTGTTGGGTCCCAGTGTGGTCCTTCCCATCCTCATGTGAGGGCCCTTCCAAGAGGACTGGCTTTATCACTGACCCCAGATACTCTGGCAGCCTGTCTGGGCCCATCAGAGGGACCTGGTGGCTTGACTCACATCAAAGAATTTCTTGGTGGAAGCAATGGTGACCCTGTGCAACGTTTCCTGGTCTTTCTCGTCAACCATTTTGTCTCCATACACTCTCTCAGCTTCATGTAGCCAGAGGCGGACCAGGTCGAGTGGTGTTCTCAGGATCTCCACTGTGGAAAACAGGAGTCCCTACCCCAGACACAGGTGGTTAGCGCCTTTAGCTGCACTGTGAAGGCCAGCCAAGTGCTGTTCACACGTGAAGCAAGAGAGCGGTCACTTGCCCACACGGTGATCTGTCAAGCCAAGGAAGCCACTGATGGGCAAGGCCACGCCAATCCTGGAGGCTGGAGGGTGTGTCGTGAGGTGAGATGTGGGACGTTGTCCTCACAAGACAGAGCCAAGGGCTTCATTCTCTAAGGGGGTGTATAGTGGCAAAGGGACAAGGGAGTATGACCATGGTGGGGAACCAGATTATCAGAGGCCACAGAGCAATGAGTTCCAACCTGGGGCTCTGCAGCAAGCCTGCCTATGTTCAGTCCCGGATCAGCCATTTACTGACCAGGCGCCCTGGACACGTTCGATAGGTTCTCATTGAGGGCCTGCTATTTTCCAGGCCCTTTCTGGGGTTCTGGGTTCACAGCAACAAGGTAGGCCCTGCCTTTGTGGAGCCCACATCTAGTAGGAGGTGCAACCATGTAAAGGTAAGTATGGGTTGTGATGTGGGCTTTGAGTGACTTAAACTGGGGCAATGAGGTAGCACAGATGAGGAGGGGCCTCTAGAGGGCATGGCCTTTTAGGTGAGCATGCCTTAGCTCCCTGGAGTCTTAGATTCCCCTCTGTAACACGGGGATATAGGAGCATGTTACATGTATTTTGGAGGAGAAAATGGGGGTGTAGTGGCCAAACCTGGTGTCTGGCTCAGACTAAACAGTCAATAAATAAGAGAAAACATCATCACCATCACCACCATCACCATCACTATCATCACCACCATCACCACCATCACCATCACCACCATCACC
>PITA01028093.1:0-19902 GCA_004023965.1 Spilogale gracilis
ATGGCCTTTTTCAGTTGTTGAGGAAGTCAGGTCGGAGCAAGATGTTTGCGCCCAGACCTCCCTCCCAGAGAGAGCCCGTAATTAGCAACCCTTTGGACGATGGGGGGGGGGACGCACAGCCTCCCCCTTGGCCGCCTGTCACAGCGGGGGGGGGGCGCAGACGCTGGTTTGATTCCTGTCCAAAGCCCCCCGCTTGTCGTTTCACTCCTGCACCACGAAACCGCAACTGATTTTGGGTTGCCGACCTTGTCTCTGCCCAGGGAGTCTGTGTGACCCCCATGCAGGAGGGACTGAGGTCCCGCAGGTCCCGTGCAAGTCTGCCAAATCGCCTTCCCTTGGGGGTCCGTGCCTGGCCCACTGGGTGGAGAGAAGCGGGAGAGAAAAGCAGCGGAGGAAAGAGAAAAAAAAAAAAAGGTGGCGGAAAAATAGACTCTGCGCTGCTGGTTCTGCCACGTTCCCTCCCGCGGCACTGGGCCCTCTTTCTCTCTGCCGATCCCCTTTTCCCCCCGGCTGCAGTGGCGGAAAGATAGACTCAGCACCGCAGGCTCTGCCGTGTTCACAGCTCTGTAGCGTTCCCTCGCTCTTGGCACCGGGGCGCACTTTCTGTCTGCAGATCTATGTCCCCGATTCCCCGGCTGCCCCCCAGGCACTCCGTTTCTGTTTGCTTTGAATCAGACCGTAATCTGCTTTTGTTCCCCAAACATAGAGCACTTTCGTGCTGGGGTATTGCCTTTCAATGGCTCGCCTCTGCAGGCTTCCTCCCCAGCACCCCTTGTCTCTGGGGGTAACCCTCCAATCGCTCTCACTTCTCTCTACCTCTTTGCCAATGGTTCTTATCCCCCATGGTGATCCAGAAGTGCGAAATATCACATTTCAGGCTGATTTCATGGGTGCTCACAGTGTTCCTGTAGTGTTTTTTGCAGGAATTGAGCTCACTTCAGGGGACTCCCCGAAATGCGGTCACCTGGCTTTCCGCCATCTTCCCTCCTCTCTCGAAAATTCTCCTTTATAATTGATAGCTTGGTATTTGGCCTGAGTCCCCAGCTAAGAGTTTTGTCCTCACAATTCCATCACTGGGCAGATGTTTCAGAGGTTAACCTCGGGCCCTTCCTGCCTTTGGTGGTGGAACCTTATGCCAGCGGGTGCTTCATCCGTCATGTTCTGCTGTGCCTGGTCTCCCTCCTGCCTCTCTGTCTCTGACTTCCTGACTCTCGACTTGCTGTTAGGTTTCTGGACTCAACTTCTCATCTGGCTGTTTCTCTGCTCCTTTGTGTATTTCCTCTTTCCGAGTGCCAGTCCCTCGAAACTTAGGTATTGGACTGATACCTAATACCAGACTTTCTATTCCCCTCAAGTCCCAACATTCAGGTTGAAATTATTTAAGCTGTTAAGTCCCTATGACAAATAAGTAGGACACTAAAACCTCTCAGTTTAATGTGATGAGGACATCTCCCCTCTTAGAATAAGTAGATTATTATTTAAAATAAGCCTCGGGGAGCAGATGGGATCCAAGGAAGAAGTGGAGATTTGCCCTTGCTGCTAATGGCTTAGCTGGTGCACCAGGAGGGAAGTATTAAAAAGTTAAGCCATTTACTTCAACATGGTTGTCTGTATGTAATTTCTAATGTGCTTTTTGAGCATCCGCATGATTCTGGAGGGAAACAGAAAACATTTTACAACTTTTTAAAACAGCTGCTAGAAGTTAAGTTCCTAGTTACTGATGATTGAAAGTTATTGCTTAAACTCTCCAGTAGCTGATTGCCTGATCTTTTTTTAGGCTGGATTGGAGACATTAGCCAAATATTGCCAAATCCATGGAAATGAGCCCCAAACAATGCTTCCTCGTGCCAGGCACTGGGTGCTTTCACAGGTTACTTTATTTAGTCCTTACAGAAACCATACAGAGTAGGTGTTGCTTCCCGCCTTTTGTAGGTGAGTCTCCACAAAGTTACACAGTGTCAGTGTTAAGAAACAGTATAGGAACTCAGCGTGAATTGGTTCTGTATCTAATGGAGTAATTTTGAACCCTGGGCCCAAGTCAGTGGGAAAAAGGGATTACAGAATAAAGGAGTATTTTGAGGGGCACCTGGGTGGCTCTGTCATTGGGCGTCTGCCTTCTTCTCAGGTCATGATTCCAGGGTCCTGGGTTTGAGCCCCACGTCGGGCTCCCTGCTCGGCGGGAAGCCTGCTTCTCCCTCTCTCACTCTCCCTGCTTGTTTTCCCTAACCAGCCCCCTGAGTTCCATAGCTATTTATCTCTTTTGTTTGGAAACTGCTGTTAAGTGTAAATGACCCAGCTGGGTAGTGAGAAATACTGGAACACTGGAGGCTACCTTGCTATGGTCTTCATACTGCAGTCTGTTCCCTTTATGTTCTTATTGAAGTTATCTGGTATTTCTCTTGAAGCCATGATTAAAATAAGCATTTTATCAGAACGACTATACCTGACTCTGTAATTGTTATTGAACTTAAGTATTTGGTGCCTTATAAATATAGTCCATGGTGTTAGGCATAGTGTAGACCCAGAAAATTCACACAGAATTGTTTTATCATGAGTTTAATTTCAAATGTAAGTCTCAGAGTGCGTGGGTGGCTCAGTCATTTGTGTGTGGCTCTTGGTTTCAGCAGGGCATGATCTCATGTGTTTGTTGGATCCACGCTCAGTGGGGAGTCTGCTGGAGGATTCTGTCCCTCTACTCCTCCCCCCACATGCACTTGCATGCTCGCTGTCTCTCTCTCTCTCACTCTCATAAATAAATCCTAAAAACATTAAGTCTTATGAGGGCAGACAGAGTTTTATTCAGAATTTGCATATATACCCAAGGCAAGGAGCACTGGTTTCAGAGGCCAGAAATAATATAAGTAATTTCAGGTTGCTTAGAGATTCTGTGTTAAGGCATAGGTCAGAGATTAGGCAAGGGTGGAAGCATTTATTCTTGAATATGTTATATTGTGTATGAGGAAAACTGCCAGCATGGGATGGGTGGTGGGTGGAGATTTAATTCTTTCTCCGGGGTCATGGTAGAGTTTGACTTTAATTGCTTCTAAACTAGGTGAAAGTTTTTGTGGCTTTCTCATTGTGTAGAATGAGAATGGACAGAATAATCACTGGACGAAATAACAAGCAGGAAATGTAGAAGTGAGATTAAAGGCTCCTGGATGGCGCAGTTGGTTAAGTGTCTGACTCTTGGTTTTGGCTCAGATCTTGATCTCAGGGTCCTGGGATTGAGCCCTGCATCAAGCTCAGCACTCAATGAGGAGTCTGCTTGAGATTCCCTCCCTTTGCCCCCTGCCCACTTGTGTGCATGTGCTCTCTCTTTCCCTCAAATAAGTAAATCTTAAAAAAAAAAAAAAAGGCAACTAAAATGGACCATTTGATGGGAAGATGGAGGAAGAGCTGGTAAAAGGGAATGTCTTAGGGCCCCGATACACAGGGTGTTTCTTCTGTAACATATGCAGCTTGGTTGGAAGGGTGTTCTTGCTGAGCACCTTCTGTGGCTAAGGTGGTTTAAAATGTAATGGAAGTGAAAATGCATGCTTGATCAACCTGTCTCCTATTTGGGGTATGATGGGGCAGTTGACATCATTCCCTTCAACCCTGGTGATGCCAAGGCTTGCAGACCCAGGGTGGGCCTCGGACTCTTCTGGAATGATTGGCATAGTCAGGTACTGGTGCTCAAGCATCCGTTTTAGGGCCACTGCAAAGAGAATAGTCAGAATTAAGAAGATAAGATTAGAGGCTCAACTCCCACATTAAATACTTATGTGATCTTGGGGAAATGCTGAGTTCAGCTTCCTAGTTACTGAAATGCACTGAAGAATAAATTATCCACCTAATGCAAGGATCCAATGAGATGATTTCTGCGAAATGTCCGGTAAGCCACGAATTGTCCTATAAAGTGCGCTCTCTCTATTTGTGAACAAGTAGGTATCGGGCAGGGTGTGGAATGAGGGTGTTTCATTACAAATTATATTTCTTTTAAAGTATTAAATTATGTCCACTGGTAAATAAGCAATAAATCCATTTTAAAACATTTTCTTTTAAATGACCCTACACTGTGTCCTAAACCCTAAACACTTGTCCAGGTGTGGTCTCAGCAGAATTCTTTGTGGAAAGTTTGGACCAATTTGTCAGACCTGCATCATATTTCTATTCTGTTGGAGTATAATTTATCTTTATGTATCCTCACATCTTTCTTGGTTTTATTCAAGTTGGTCAGCTATTGAAAATGGGCTTCTCTGAGACTGATCCTTAAAGACCTATCAAAGAAGATCTGAAGAACATCACAGAGCAAATATTAGACACTGAGGTAGAGGGCAATGAGCTTTCTTCCCTAGGTTTCTAGTTGTCTCTGATGGGCCAATTAAAAGTTGATCGAAGCAATAAAAAAGAAAAATAGAAGTAGAAGAGGGAGGGAGGGTGTGTTTAGGTAGCTCTTAGTCATAAACTAAACTAGAACACTTTAGTTATATTTGGGAGTTCTTCCAAACAAGGTGCTTAAAATGGAGAGCTTGAGAAAGCTCAAAAAGAAGTTCATTGCAGTAATGCAGAATGGAAATGCCTGGCTTAGTAAAGTGAGAAATTTCTGGTGCATTGGGTAACTGAATATGAAATCTTCAAGAAGCTATAAAGACTGATGTAATTGTGCCTCCAGTGTTATGGGAAATAATTTATTGATGCAGCAGCTTTTGTAACTTGAGCTGATTCTACAAGCTGGGTCTAAAATGTTAGAAACCAGACAAGAGTGTGAAGATTAATTAATAGGCTAGACGGATCCCTAAGGTGTTGTCTGGGTCTATGCAGAGTTGCTCGGGAATTTTGAAAATGTGTGAAGTTCTTGACTTACTGGTTGTTAAAGTATGGAAAGTATTCTGTCCAAGTCATCTTTGTATTGACGTGAGCAGTCAATTGCATTGACCAATTGGAACAGGTTTGCTCCCCTCCTCTTGCTTCCTCTGCTTGCTTCCTGATTGACAGGTAGACAGATGTGTGAATGTGAATGCATAAACCACTCTGACAGCTACTGTAGAGAAAGAGTTGCTTATGATGATAAAATATTTGTAGCGAGCAAACTTCTGTGCCTGTGTTATATAGCAGGTGGCTACATAATGCACGTACTATGGCTGGTGTGTTAGCTAACAAAAACCACATGCTCGTATGGCATGGGATTGTATGCAATTGATTCATAAATGTTTTAATAGGAAATGCTTGCAGAAAAACTTCAGTTGAGCATAGATATGGGAATATCCTTAATAATTATAAAGGTTGTAACTTTAATAGATCTAAGTATGTCAGGCCCTGGGACGGGGCATAAGGGCTCAGTGGCTGTTCCCAAGTCTGAGTTTCCAACGCTTGAGCACCGGCTTTGGCTAGTGATGGCTGCTGTGTGAGCAGAACATCTAAGATACGACAAATCTGTCATTTGAGAATAAGAGTACTAATAATAGTAATGACTAAAGTAATCTCCTCTCTGGTTAATGTACAGGGGAGCTGCTGCTTCCTGAATCCCTCTCCTAAAATGAAGCTGGGGTTAAGAGCAGTGACCTCTCAGCTCTGCTGTAAGCCATGTGTTTTCCCTCCAGTGCCTCGGGGTGCACCACTCCTCCTTTGCTTCCTGGCATGAGCCCCTTTTCAGACCCCAGAAGTGAGCTTTTGCCATTCTTTCTGTGTGTCCAGAAACCTCAAACATGCCTCCTGTTCTTGAGGCATTCTCTACTCCCCCAGTCTCAGCTTCAGAAAATGGGCTCTTCCCGCTTTCTCTTGGATGCGACCCGGGCTCCACCCCATCAAACGCACTTACGCAGACTCAGAATTGGCAACTGGAGCTTCTGAGGAGACAACAGGTGCATCCAGTTGCAGAGGCAGCAGTTGATGAGCTCGTGGGGCCGAGGCCTGGATCTCTGCCCAGAGGTGGCAGCGGCACCAGTCTCCACTGGAGCAGTTCCATGATGAGATTTGGGATGTCACTTCTGGCTGCATAGTTGCTCAGAAAATCTGGAAGCTTTCCTTTGGTAAATGTATTTGCTGCAAAGAAAAAAAGCCAAATACACTTTATTTGCTGTGAAGAACCCTGTGCTCAAAATTCAGTGCAGAGAAGGCACCTCTGTGCAGCTGTCCCCGGCCCTTGTAGAATGAGTTTATTCTCCATCTCTGTCCCCCTGACTCCCCGGGGGCTCCTGTCACTTCAGTCAGCACCAGATAGGGTCGTCACTTGTCTAGAGGTCTGTGCTCCCTTTCTCTCATCCCCAGCCCAGCACCTGCCATGTGTGCGTCCCTCTATGAATGTGTATGAGTGAAGGCATGGACCCATCCAGCTCTCACTGTCTTGTTGGGAGACCATCTGCAGTGCTCAGCGAATCATCTTGCACACCCCCTTGCCTGGTATGACTGTCAAGGAACCTTAGAGGAAACGTGCCTCATGCCTTGATGAGCATTTCTCGTTCAGAAGTCATGCCTGCTCTGACTGATACTAGGTTCTCCCCTGGTCCCCAGTGGGCCTTGCTCACGCTTGATTTGTTTCTTTCCTTTTACTGCTTCCAGACTGGCCAACTGCAATATTCCCCCTTGGAACTGCCTGACTGAACTTGTTGAACCTTGTGGTGTCTATTAGTGTGTGTGTATGTGTGTGTGTGTCCAGTTTTAACTGGTAGCAGCAGTAGGCCATCAGCTGAGGCCTACGATGTTGAAGTGAAGAGATGAGTATTTTTAACCTCATCTTGATGATGCCCCTCGGGGTCCTCACGTGCAGCTGTAGGATTGCTGCCCAGTCTGTGAGCAGCCTTGCAAGCATCTCCTTGGTTTCCTGATCTCTGTAGGCACAGAGACGTCATTCACTCTTGTCCCTTGCTCTGTAATGATATTACACCCCCTTGTGGGGTACAAGACCTGCTGTCTCCATCAGCCACCCAGAGTCAACTGTCCTTCCTCACCTCATGAAGCAAACATTTTTTTAAGAAAAAAAATTTTTTTTTTTTTTTTGGCAACTTTATACCGTATCAGTACTTTCATATACTTAGGAGAAAAAAAATCAAGGGGGATGCAGCTGAGTTTGGCCAGCAGCCTCTGTAGCAAGCTGTGATCCTTTCCTCATTGTTTTAAATATCCGTCTGAAATCCTGGCAGTCCAGGAGTCAACAAAAAAGGGAAGCAAGGGGAGCATCCAGGGGAAATGGTACAGTTTCACTTCACTGTCCTCTCTTAATTAATTTCAAGGTGAAGCACAAAGGGACCATGAAAAGGTGGAAGGAAAATGAGACATTTCACTCCTGTTCTGTTTTTGCTTTCTGAACTGAATATATCTTCAAATTGGGCAGAAGCCAGGCATTGGCATGGTATTATCTTGGGGAGATGTGGCAGTGGAGGTCAGGCAGTAAAAAGGCACTAAAGTATGCATATTGCACGAAGGATTAATTGCCAGGAGCATGTGAAAAGAATTATGGCAGTTAATATCCAGAGCATGAACGAAGACTGACATGGGAAAATCGTTACATATCTGCAAATGAAGAGGGTTCTAAGGCAATGGATTAACAAAGAGATTAGCTTTTTTCTTCATAAATAATAGAAGGTAGCATTGGGGGGAAATCACCAGAGATGAACTGCATCATATAGTTTAAGTATTTTCAAGTTTAATTTCCAAACAGTGTTCATAGTGATTGAGACTCTGTTTAAAAAAAAAAAGTAGAGGAGGGGCCCCCTGTGGTGTTTCCTGATTTTGTGGCACACCTTCCAAACAAGCTCGCTTTTTTTTATAAATCTAGCTATTGTGCTGGATAGTGAAGATCCAAGTTTATCATCCAGAGCCCAAGGCACTATTAGATCCTAAGCACTAAATGGGAATTCAATTATGTTTTCTCTATCCTATTTACTAAAGCAGAAAATTGGAATCATTAGTCTTTGAACAGCATTTCTTACTTGTGGCTAGGGAGAGGGCAGTGTTCTTTTTTTCCCCAGGAGAACGTATCACTCTCCCAGGAGGTATATGAAAGTGTGGAGTTAACATTATACAAATTTTAAAATTGAAATGTCACAAAAAGTCATTATTTTTGTTATGTAAACTACATCGGAAGAGCTCAAGGAAACTTCTTGGCTGATGAGAGCATATAGAAAGTAGAATTTCCTCTCTCAGTGTTTACATCGTAAGCAGAAGCTCCCAGGAAGTGGAGATTTTTGCATTCATCAAGAAAGAGCATAGTCGAAAAAACACTGAGCAGCATGATCCTAGAATAGGGTGATAGACAACATGTCCCATGACGAGGATGCTTGCCATTCTCTTAACTGGAAAATTCAATCTAAAGCAGAATTCTAGGCCACCATTTTGATTGACAGAAGATCCACTGCTGCCCTTTTGATGTGTGTGTGTGTATCATATATACATATGTTCTATATATAATACATATTTATTAGTACTATTGTTGTTTTTATTTCTTTGCATTAACTGTCCTTGGTAGCATAGAGACCTGACCTTCATGTCATGGTTTGTTTAAAGCCAGAGGGGTTCTTTATGGCACTGTGGAGTTCTTCCTCTGCTGGAGGCAGTTTGCTGCTACAGAAGAAAGAGGAATTATTGAGAACAGATGTCTCTTTTGATTTGATTCTTAGCAAAATAGGATAATAGAGTGCCCACTAACGCATGGAATCTGTTAGAGCTATTCTCTGGCTTTGCTTGGAGGAAGCACGCAAGTAAGAAATGTCTTGTCTTTCATCTTTGCATTTCTCACTAAGCTTGTTAGGAGAATAAATGACATTAAGGAATTCTGTGTAAGTGTTAAATTTGTTCCTGCTTCCAAATCTAGCCCTGTTTAGAGTTAAAAAGCCATTACAGCAATCTGAGAAACAGAAGAAAAGGATGTAGGCCGTGTAATTATCAGATAGCTTGAAAAATTTAGTGGTTTCAACTATATTTTCCTTAAAGCTCCAAGATCTCGTGCCAAAACTAAGACGTAGAATCCCTAATACGTGGTTAATCCTTCAACATTTTTATTTTAAGCAGCCAAGTTTGCAGGCACCATGTTACAGTAGCTTAAGAATCGTATTTTTCTTTTTTTTAAATTGCAAGAGTGTGCTTTTGGTAAAAATACTTTCTAAATGTCCTGTTGATGATTAGATTTGCTGTGTTTGGCAGAACAGGGTCCTCCGATAGGCATGTAGAGCTGTAGGGAATCCTTCCGTTACTGTAGTAGGGACCTGGTGCTTCGGCAGGCTCTGTGCTCATTGTTGGGTTTTTCAACACAGAGAGGACTGGGGGAGATACAGAAGAAGCCAAAGATAACAATAAAGGAATTAAATGATATGGATTCCAATGTTGAGGCCAAAGATTATATGGCCTATATGCTTCGAAGAGAATAAGAGGCTCAAGTCACTGTATGGGGATCTGGACCAGGGTTTGTCACTGGTGTGCTGAAAGATGCTAATGACCTTTTCATGAAAAATGGCCACTTTCATGAATAGTTAAGGTGTTGTTAACCATCCTGGCCTAGAAATGGCTTCTAGGAATATTCCTGACACTTGCTATGCCAGGCATTAGGACATCAAGACGCATAGCTAGATTTCACATCACAGTGTGAATGTGTCCTGTTTTACCTGGCCCTGGGATTGTGCGGACAAGGCTTATTGGAAAGAGCTGGAAGCTTGTCTGTGGAACGTTCTTCTCATCATCAGACATGTGACATTGTAAGAGAATTCAGTTCTCACAGATGCCTACTCAAAACCATCTATGTTAATAATAAAAATAATAATAAAAATCAATATTTGACCACCCATGCTAGAAAAAGGGCTCTTTCCATTTTTTTCCTACAAAGAATGATACTACAAAATTGTCGTATGAAGAGGCAGAGTAATCAGAAAAAAAAAATACACAAAGGAAGTATTTAGAACTGGATCAGGTAGTAATTTAGTAAATATATGCTATTTTTTCTGATTTTGTGATATTTTTCAATTTAAAATTTCCAATTTCTTTTTCTTTTTTTTAGTCTAAGTCTATATTGAAGTTTAAACCTATTTTCTATTTATTTTTATTTTTTTTTCCCTTAAAATGGCCCCTCAAACTGGGTACGATTCCTGTCTCCCCAAACATGGATTTGCAACTGTGAATCTGCTATTTTACTTTATAATGACTAACCCCAGACCTTTTGTCTTTCTAGATAATGTGTGCAGAGTTTTGAAACATACCCTGTGGAGGCATTTCTCAAGTGTCTGTGGACAGCTTTATCTGTTTGTTAGCATGCTCATTGTTCGTACAATTTTCCATTAGTTAGTCTGGGTAGATTTGGGCTCTGGCAAGGCTCATGATTTAGTAGCTCATCCAATATTTGGCCCTCAGTGCTGTCCAAAGGAATTAATTCAACATAATTTATCAAGAAGAAATACATCTTGTTAATTCAAATGAGCCAAAATAAGAGTAAATCTTTCTTGTTCTTAGAGGCAATAATTGCGAATAAAATGAAATGGAAAAGGATGTAAGGGCTATCCATCCAGTAAAAAAAAGGAGTAGTCTTCTTTGTGTTGCTTACTGATAGGTTTCAGCTGGGCCTTATCTCAGTATCGTTTGAAATATATATAACTCTAACAACAACAAGATAGAGTGTGTAATTCATCATCCAGCTGCTGTTTGCCCTCCGAACACAATGGAGCCCTAGGACTTTGGTTCCCAATGAGGGATTTCTCTTCGCGGCTGGGTGAGAACTCAGACTCTTGTGGTACAGATATTAATCTTAATTGAATATACATGATGGCAGAGCACAGACAATAGAGCAGAGAGGAAAGGGCAGCTAAATAGTTCTGCGTGAGTGCGTTTCCACTTTCCACTTGCTGGAGGGAGAAGCCAGTGAAGCAGTAGTGGTGTGTCTGTCACGGATCCAGGGCTGACGGAGAAGCTGCTTTTCCGCACCTGACAGGCTCTGGACATCATGACCTCACATTAGAATACGGACTTCCTTCATGCTGTGTACTGAGGACTTGGAACACCCATGAGCCCGCCTGTGCAGTGAACTTATTATTAGGTCTGCTGCCTTCTCTTCACCTTTATGTTCACAGCCTGCGTCTGGCCACCTTCTCTAGGGCACGTAGCCTAACTTCATTTCTTTTTACTCTTGTTCTGTTCCTGTTTGTGGTGTATTGTGGTCACACTATCACCGAGTGGGTTCAGTACTCAAGCATTTGTTAAGTTTCATGATCATGGCCATCTTACATTAATGACAGTAAATGAAGTTTGTTATTAATGACAGCAATGAAAATTATTGAACAAAGAACAGTAATAGTGGGTACCACCTCATAAATGCCGTACTGTCTTCTTGAATTTTCACAAAAACAAAATTAGAATAGTTATAGTTGGTTCTATTTCGTATTTCAGAACACTGAGACTCAGGAAAATATAATAATGTGCTGCAAATTATGCACCAAAGATCTGTTTTCGGGGAGGTGGAATCTAAGCCTCATGTTTTTTTTGTTTTTAAAATATTTTATTTATTTTGACAGAAACACAGCCAGAGAGGGAACACAAGCAGGGGGAGTGAGAGAGGGAGAAGCAGGCTTTCCGCTGAGCAGGGAGCCCGATGCGGGCCTTAATCCTGGTACTCTGGGATCACGACCTGAGCTGAAGGCAGGCGCTTAGCGACTGAGCCACCCAGGCAACCCAGCATCATGTTATTTCTAATCCATCTTCTATATCATCTAATTATATTGCATTTGATATGTCATTTATATATATGAATATGAATGTATTATATTTCTCTTACCATAATATAGCTCAATGAAAGCAGAGATAGCTCCTCTTTTATATTTGTATCCTCAAATACTTACAGAATCTACTAGCCTAGTAAATTCATTAATGGACTTTTGCTTTCTCCTAAAATCTTTCTGGGTATTCTGTCTGGTGGGTGTGAGGAACTAGCAGGATGTACCTTGGTTTAAGGCACATTAGTTCAATTATATTTAAAGCATTTAATGTCCAGTACAGTACAGGAAAACATCAGATTAGAAATGGGGAGACTCTTATTTTTCAGTGTAAAAGTGGGCATACATTAACTTTGCAATTAAAAAGAAATGGACTCATTACATGGGTTGTAGCTTTGCGATCAATTCTGTCTGTGTACAAAAGGGTTAGGTTCTTGAAAAGTGTCTCAGCATAGGTTTTCCTGAAAACAGAGCCTGAGAACAAAGCTTAAGGTAGGTGGTTTATGTGGGAATGTGATCCTCAAGCAGGAGTGTGAGGAATAAGGGAAGGAACACAGAAGGGAAGCCAATAAATGGCCACTGTTACAGGTGATCAGTTGCTTAAACCTGTGGGAAAATGTGTCTAAGAATTATCCACCTGAGGGATAAAAGGATAAACATATCCATTAGCTCCTCTCTCCATTGGTCAAGGATCACCCCATATGATGTTAAATCTCCTTCTGGATATTGGTATGTAGGTAGGAGTAGGGATGGCAAATTCCCAAGTGCATAAAAACAAACAAACAAACAAACAAAAAACACAAAAAAACGCAGGGCACCTGGGTGGCTCAGTTCTGCTTGGGTCATGATCCCACAGTCTTCGGATCGAGACCTACATTCGGGCTCCCTGCTCGCCTGGAAGCCTGCTTCTCCCTCTCCCTCTGCTGCTCCCCCTGCTCTCTCTCCCTATCTCTCTCTGTCAAATAAATAAATAAAATCTTAAAAAAAAAAAACCAAAAAACAAAAACCAATTTATGTAGCAGTGGCTGGAATGAGAGATGAAGCTGAGAGGATTTTCAGTAGCATTCAAGAAATGTCAGATGTGTTTGGGTCATTAAAATGCTTTTATCAAGGTTGATTTACACTTAAGAGCTAAAGAAAAGTCGGGATATATTAAGCAGGTTAAAAAATGTACTTTTATATCATATTAACATGAACAATTCACCAGTTTATGAGGAAGTAAATATAAAAAGTTGATATAAAACTCCAACAATGACCAGTTGTTGGACCGTAGCAGAAGTCTCTTAGCTATGTTCATGTCTGTCTACTGTATTAAAATCAACGTTTGCCGATGAAGTTGCTGTTCTCACCAATGACTAGGATGAGCTGCTTCTCCGCTGACATCTTTAGTGTTTTTAGTGAAGTGAAAGTTGACCTGCTTTTGCTGCTTCTTTGTCTTTTTTTTAAAAAAATCTTTGTACTGTTAATGTTTTCTAGGAGAGTATGTTTACCTTAAAATCTAGTATTTAAAATTTATACAGTAAAAGAGTGGGGATGCATATGAGCTCCTAGAGTAAAATCTCTGTACCTCTGAACAGTGCAGAGTAAAGTGAAAACTGGGGATGCTTTTGAAGGTGAGGAAATCCTCTCATATCGTGCTATGAATGTGTGAAGCTGTTGTTTTTTTCATGACCTGGCAGCCTTCTTGAATAGCACTGTTTTCTAATGTAGCCAAGTGACTAAAATAATCTGCATAGAGCTTTGGCTGTAGATTGTAAGATCTCTATAATATCATTTTGGGTAGGAATCCTGATCTAACATTATAAGATCTTGTTTAAGCCTGGAGTACTGGATGGAACCTATCACAAAACTGTTAGACATGGAGAGGTTGTCTATCACAAAGGGAAAATAAACTTTAAAAAAGAAGGAAATAGTAAAAAGCAACTCAGAGGAATGGTATGTGTGAGTGATGGAGAATATCCGAGGAAGGGAAACATGCATTCTCAGATCATAAAACATCCTGAAGACTCCATACAATGAGTAAAAATATACCAGTTTCTAGTCATAGTAGTGAAAATGTGAAAAATGTCAAGGATAAAGATGGTGAAAGCTATCAGAGGGAAAAAGATTGCCTTCAAGAGACCAGTAGTTAGATAAATGGTAGATTTCAAAGTGGGTGGGTGCTCTGTCCCCTGAGCCAGCCAGGCACCGCAACTCCCCTCTTCGAATTCATATCTGGCTTGTCTGAATTCCCAGAAGTCTCATAGCTCAGTTATTTTTCTAGGTCCTTTGCTACAGTGACAAAATCCTACTTTCACATCTAAGATTTTTTTGTAAGCCTGATTTTTTTTTTTTTTAAGTTTAGTAATTAGGTCAAGATGACTTATTCAAGCTCACCTAGTCCGTGACAAAGAAAATAGGATTCTAACAATGAATTCTCATTCTCTAACGACACAGCGGCTTCCAAACATTTCCTAGGCAACAACCTCATCTGTACAAATGGAAATAAGGTGCTGTTTTGATGAACAGAATAATGACCTCACCGCACTTGTATCCTTCACCTTCTCATTCACTCCACCTGTGTCCCTTGTTCCAGCAACAACAAAGAGGGTCCAACTGGTCACTCGTAAGCCAATGAATTTACTACTTTGAGTTGGGTCCCCACACGTGGTCTTGGTTGGGGGGTAGGGTCCAAAGTGGGGGGGAGCAGCTTATTATAAAACCCACTGTCCGCTCAGAAGCTGACTTTTACATCTATGACACTTTCTTAGTTTCTTTGTTCCTGAAACTTAGGTCTGGTTTGTGTTGTACACATCTGACTTGGAGATGAACTTGGATGGTCCAGTTATTCTGACCTGGGAGTTTGGAATCACCTCATACCAGTTTGGGAATGAGTCCTCACTTTGACCTCTCTGATAACAGTCTAAACACATTAGTTGGCAATAGGACTTGCAATTGCATGCTAGTCACCCAAATAAGTCTTCTTCCTTTCGGTGTCATGATCATAGTCACAGTCATAATAAAAGAGTTCACCTTTTTTTTGGATTCTGAATCTGTAGTTTTTGCCTTCTGTCTTCCTGCTGCTACCTAAACTGGGTTTGTAGTTCTCTTAACATTTGTAAATTTCCCAAGTTCCTATGGTTTAAAAAAGAGGAGAAACATTTCTTTGTGTGAGTGGAATAAGGCAACATTCATTTTCATCTTCTATTGTGTTATCTTTCCAGAATTTAGTTTGGCAAACCCCCAAAGTTTCCAGGATTTGCTGAGCCCACTAGCATACATCAATGGTGGATAATGACTATTTTCAGTGTCGAGTTAAAGGAGTTATTTCACATCTCCTCCGAAGAGTTATTGTGGAATGCATGAAGCTTTTTGACTTTTTCTTTTTTTTTCTTTGTCTTTAATCTTCACTAAATAGTTGTTGCTTGGAAAGCAAAGCCAACCCCACAAAGCAGAAATGAGAAACCAATAAATGGTTATTTATTATTAAAAAGGCAGAAATGAGGGGGTAGTGAGAGGGCAAAATCTGTGTGTCTTCATAATGCCTTAAATCTATATAATGTGGAAAATATTTTGCTTTTATCATCATATCAGGGGTGAAGTGCTAACTCATGGCTGGTGAAAGCTCCTTTATTCTTCTGAATATTTTTCTCACCAGTGTTCCCACATAAGCCCCATGAGGGAAGGAGGCATCTTCCTTTGCCTGTTATGAAAGAAATTCTCAGTTTCTTAGCTTTTAGGCACTCAGAAAGAAGGCAGTGACTTTTCAGCATATTTGTAATTGGTTTCAGCAAAAATTCCTTGTCATGGGTCTTGATCTCTCATTTCTGCTTCTATTGCTGGAAGATCTCTGACAGATAGATTTAGTTGGTGTGGGGGCCTAGAGGCCATCATATATGGACTTGCTGTTCTTCTGTGAAACTGTTCTTGGGGCACCTTTGTGTACCTAAAGTCTGAGTTAGAACACCTCAAGAATAAAGCACAGGCACCCACTGCTTACCAATAGTACCCTGATCTGCACAAGTAAGAGGGGAAAATTTATGCTCTGCAATTCTAGGGAAGCCATAGGAAGACAGACTGACCTGGTAAGCTCCCCACTAAGACAGAGGTGGTGGGAAAAGGGGGACTGAAATTCACATTCTAGAAGCTGTGTGGGACAGTATGAGGAGCATGACTTCAGGAAAGCAAAAGACTTATTGAGATTAGAGAAGTCATTCCCCACTTATGACAACCCAAAGTCTTCTGTAAAGGGACTACATTCACCGTATGATGACTTAAGGCATGGGATGGGTCAAAAAATCATACACAAGGCCACAAAATCAGAGGCAAAGATGGCATGGGGAAGAGAGGCTGAACATTTTTTTTTTTTTGAAAGCTCCAGGTGGGGCTATTCCACAGATTAGCCATGACTTTGAGGAATGGAATAGTTCAGATTGATCCATGAGTTGGGTCTACCTAGGATCTTTGAATTTTATTTTATTTTATTTTTTTAATTAAATAATTTAATTTTAAAGATTTTATTTCTTTGTCACACAATGAGAGGGAACACAAACAGGGGGACTGGAAAATGGAGAAGCAGGTTCCCCATGGAGCAGGGAGCCCAATGTGAGGCTCCATCCCAGCACTCGGGGATCATGATCTGAACCAAAGGCAGACACTTAAGGAATGAGCCACCCAGGGGCCCCAGGATCTTTGAATTTTAATATAAGTGCTCAACAACATCTTGGAATAGATTTTCTCCAGGACTGAGCCATAAGTGTGCACCCTGCCCATGTTCGGTGCATGCTAGACATATAGTTCTGATGAATGTAGCCAACCTCAAGGCTGTCCTGGGAATACTATTCCATGGTCAGAAGAAAATCATAAAAATTGTCCCATGGTCAGCAGAGAAATTGATCATTTAAGAGGAAATTTATACCTGGGACTGTGAGCTTATTTTGTTATGTCTAAAAACTTGTTAAAGCATCAAGCTTGAAGTCGATGTGCAACCCAGGCTCTGTCAACATGATTTTAAGAAATAGCGTATTGGGAAGAGATTTTGAGTTATGACTAGAAATGTTACAGAGCAAAAGAAACAATGCTGGATAAAATCAGCACAGAAGACTAGGATTGAAGGAAGAGTTCTGATCAGAATCCTAACGTCCCTGTGTCATTTGAGATGAGGGAAAGACTACTTGTCAACTTCTGTCTTTGTGAAGGCAGCCACCAGAGAGAAGGGACAGAGACTGTTTAGTTTACAATCCTGCAGAGATGAGAAGGTAAACAGAGAAAATGATTTTAATTTAACAGAAAATAGGGAAGAGAAATAATTTTAACAGAAAACAAGGTGTGGGGACAACTTGCAATGGAGGGCACTTTGAAAAACCCTGGCTCCTGGACCAACTAACTAACCCATGCAGTTTAATTTAGTAAAACTTTCTTGGAGGCATTTTGACTTCACCTGCCACAGGGGAGGTTTCTGCATTTTTGTGGTTAATGTGGTAGGGTCATGTGAGAAGTCGGAGCTGCTGCAACCATTGTGTGTTCTCAGAACAGAATTAACTATCAGGGCTGGAGATGGAGGCAGTAATTCAATCATGGGGGATGGGATGATGCAGGTAGACTAATTTTTTTTTTAAACCTTTCAGTAATGTATAATCTCTTTATGTTTGTCCAGTGAAGAATGAATAGTGCATCGTGGGCACTCTTAACCTCTTCACTAGCTCACATATCATGTGCTCATGTCCTTTACTAATTGCACCAATGGACACTACTCTAAAAATGGCTCCCACAAATGACCCTTCACTTTGAAATATTTACAAGGCTGGGGCGCCTGGGTGGCTCAGTTGGTTGGGCGACTGCCTTCGGCTCAGGCCATGATCCCGGAGACCCGGGATCGAGTCCCACATCGGGTTTCCTGCCCGGCGGGAAGCCTGCTTCTCCCTCTCTCACTCCCCTTGCTTGTGTTCCCTCTCTGGCTGTGTTTCTCTCTGTCAAATAAATAAAATCTTAAAAAAAAAAATAAATATTTGCAAGGCTAATTTGACACAAAACCCTTGAGAAATTATCCTCAGTCCTTTTTGTTTTATTCTTTTGTCTTTTAAAATTGAGGTATAATTGTAATATATAACATGTTAGTTTCAGGTGTATAATATTGATTCAGTATTTGTATGTACAGTGAAATCACCACAATGAGTCTAGTGAATGTTCATCTCTGTACATAGTTACAGAAATTTTCTTGTGATGAGGACTTTTAAAATTTACTTTTAGCAACTTTCAAATATGCAATACAATATTAACGATAGTCGCTATGGTATACATTACATCCCCATGACATATTTATGTTATAATTGGAAGTTTGTACCTTTTGACCCTATTCACCATTTTGTCTACCTCCCAAACCTGACCTGTGACAACCACCAGTCTCTTCTCTGTATCCGTAAGGTTGGGCTTTTTATTTTTATTTTTTAGGTTTCATGTATAAGTGAGATCATATAGAATTAGTCTTTCTCCAACTTTGACTTATTTCACTTAGCATAATTCTTTCAAGGTCCATTCATGTTGCTGTAAATGGCAAGATTTTATTTTTTTTATGGCTGAGTAATATTCATTTTTCTCTCTCTCCCCCCCACACAGGCAGACACCCCCCCCCCAATCATCTTTAGTCTTCCATCCTTTGATGGACACCTAGGCTGTTTCAATATCTTGGCTAGTATTAAAAATTGCTGCAATGAACATGGGGGCGTATATATCTTTTTAAGTTATTGCTTTTTTTTTTCCTTTGGATAAGTACCCACTAGTGGAATTGCTGGATCATGTGGTAGTTCTACTCTTAATTTTTTGAGGAAAATTCCATACTGTTTTCTAGAGTAGTTGCACCAACTAACATTCCTGTTAACAGTGCATGAATGTTCCCTTTTCTCTGCATCCTCACCAGCACTTATCTGTTGTCTTTTTGATAATAGCCATTCTAACAGGTGTGAGGTGATACCTCACTGTGGTTCTGATTTGCATTTCCTTGATGATGAGTGACATTGGACATCTTTTCTTGAGCCTATTTGCCATCATCTGTATGTCTTCTTGGGGAAAATGTTCAGATCATCTACCTATTTTTCAATCAGAGTGTTTGTTTTTTTGCTTTTTTTTTTTTTTCAGAGTATAGGCATTGTTAATGCATTTTGGATATTAACCTCTTGTCAAATACATGGTTGCAAAATTTTCTCCCAATGTAATAGGTTGTCTTTTCATTGTGTTGATGGTTTCCTTTGCTGTGCAGAAGGTTTTTGGTTTGATATAGTTCCAATTATTTTTACGTTTTTACGTTTTTACCTTTTTTGTCTTTGTTTTTAGGGTCAAATCTCAATTTTTGAAGTTAGGCATCTGGACAAAATTTTTCTTAGATTCGGGTTCTGTTAGGCTATAACCACTGACTTAGGAAGGAATAGTTTATCTGTATATTTGAGAACAGATTTTCTTTTAGTTATTCTGGTAGGTCAGGTCAAGATAATTAAGGACTTGGAAGTTTGGACATTATCTCAAATAATACAGATGTGACCACCCAGGTATCAAACCTGTGTGAGGCAGAGTCCGGGGGGGGGGGGAGTGCTACTTAGGACTCTGTGAAGTGGAAATGTCCACCTTTTTTTTGGAGTTACTGTAAGGATAGGCATCGTAGAACAGATTGATTTTTTTTTTTAATTGAGATCTGTAAAGAAGAAGATGTAGTGATGAGCTTTTCTCCACCCTGAGCAAGAAAATAAAGAACCTTCTTTACGAATGGCAGAGATGCTGGAGGGAGGGGCTGGAGAAAACAGGGCACACTGCAGGTGCCGCTTCCTCCCAGTGCGTGCGAGTCAGAGCCACAGTGGTAAGCCTTCCACCTTGGGGTGCAGGAAGTAGGACCCCGTCAGAGAAACCAGGCAGTCTCTTGTTGACTGTTCAACGTGTCCTCTCCCTGAGAGTCAAATCCCATTTTAAAGGAGGGGTAATCAGGGATGCAGGGGTGGTTCAACACTCGCAAAACAATCAACGTGATAGAACAAATCAATAAGAGGAGAAAAACCACATGGTACTCTCAATTGATGCAGAAAAGGCATTTGACAAAATACAACATCCATTCCTGATCAAAACTCTTCAAAGTATAGGGATAGAGGGAACATGCCTCAACCTCATAAAATCTATCTATGAAAAACCCACGGTGCATATCATTCTCAATGGGGAAAAACTGACAGCCTTCCCTCTGAGATCAGGAACAAGGCAAGGATGCTCACTCTCA
>PITA01028094.1:0-19887 GCA_004023965.1 Spilogale gracilis
GAGACGTGGGGGCACCAGTGAACCCTGCTGTCCCAAGCAGCAGTGGCTGATCCAGAGGGAAGTTGGGAAGTTTATATGTGTCTTGGCACAAAATCAGAGTGGGGGGGGTGGGGGGCATGGCTCAGGTCATGATCCTGGGGTCCTGGGATCGAGCCCCGCATCGGGCTCCGTGCTCGGCAGGAAGCCTGCTTCTCCCTCTCCCACTCCCCCTGCTGGGTTCCCTTTCTTGTTGTGTCTGTCGAATAGATAGATAAAATCTCAACAACAACAAAAAAAATCGGGGCACCTGGGTGGCTCAGTTGGTTAAGCGACTGCCTTCGGCTCAGGCCATGATCCTGGAGTTCCGGGATCAAGTCCCACATGGGCTCCCTGCTCGGCGGGAAGCTTGCTTCTCCCTCTCTCACTCCCCCTGCTTGTGTTCCCTCTCTCGCTGTGTTTCTCTCTATCAAATAAATAAAATCTTAAAAAAAAAAAACAAAAAAACAAAAAGCAAAGCCTGGGCCTTTAGGCCCATCTAACTCTAAAAGTACGCACTGGGAGCGCCGCCCCGCTGAGCTGGGCTGGAAGGGAGTCCCGTCTCCTTAGCCTGCTGGTCACATCCTGGGCCCCTGCAGCTCGCCGTGACTCAGACCCTTCCTGAGTCTCCAGAGGGAGTAAAGGCGCTCAGCTGGGGTCCGGCCTCTGGGCGGAGCCACGGAGTATCAGCCTGGAGGCCTGTGTCTGACAGCAAGTTCTCCGACCGTTTGGCCGTCCAGCCGTTGCTGCCGTGCGTTTTTGTCCCCCTCTCCGGGGCTGCTGCTCCATTCTCTCCACCCTCATCGCAGCCTTGCCTTTCTCATCCTCCTGTTGGAGCCTGGCCTTTGTCTGACGTTTTCCCGTCCTCACCGCCCCACGAGTGTGAACCAGGAGCCTGAACCAGGAGCCTGCGGCAGGTTGCCTGCCCCTCTGCAGACTGCACGCCTACGTCCTCCCCCCGCAAGGCTGCAGGCCGCGTTAATATGATTCTGATGTGCCAGCTGAGTTTGCGCCCAGGTTAGAATTCCGTGGAGCTAGACTATGTAGAGAATGTACGTACTTGTCTAACAAATATTTAATTTTTAGAAATTCAGTGGCATTCAAAGCCAGCCAACTACCATGTTGGTTGTCAGCACTGCGAGCCAGAGAAACAAGGTTTCCCGTAGGTCCCGTTATCCCAAGAGCTCGTGTCCTTGTGCAGAAAACCCTGTTGAACACTGAGTGCTATGCTTCCAGGACGGGGGGCCTCGGAAGCTAGAGAAGGCCAAGATCTCGCTGGACGACTGCCTGGCCTGCAGTGGCTGTGTTACCTCCGCGGAGACCGTGCTCATCACACAGCAAAGCCACGAGGAGCTGCGGAAAGTTCTAGATGCCAATACGGTAAGTGGTGGGCGGTCTGGGAGGCTTTTTTAACCTGACATCGACCCCAGCATCCTTGGCTCCTGCTGTCAAGGATGCTGACCTCCGGGTAACTCCTGCATTTCTCAAGTGGTGTCAGTGGACGGCAGTGAAGTACTCGTCACAGTTCAACACTGGAACGCTGGGGCCTACCCGTACATAGAAGTGACACGCCCCAGAGACAGGGCACGCTCTCTCCAGCACCAGGCCTCTGGGGATGGGTGCGACACGCACCGAGTGAGCACGTGTCCCTTGTTTTGCAGACGGCGGCCCCCGGTCATCGGAGGCTGGTTGTGGTTTCTGTCTCACCCCAGTCCAGAGCATCGCTGGCCGCAAGATTTCAGCTCAGCCCTACAGACACCGCCAAGAAGCTGACGGCATTCTTCAAGAAAATCGGTAGGCAGCAAACAGCATGCGAGCGCCCCAGCTCAGCGAGGGGGAGGTCCCACAAGGGGGCGCCTCAGGCCTCTAAGTCACTGAACTCAAACACACCACAACCTTCCCACTTGACGAGAACCGTGCCTTTTAAGAGAGAGCTGAGTCCTCTCTGTGGTGTTTCAGTCTGGAGCTCACCCGCTCCTTGCGTTGGCCCGTTTCCCAGGTCCCTGGCAGGTTCCAGCTCAGATCAACTTCGATCGACCTCTGGGAGCCAGGAGCTGGGCTGGGAGGTTGTGGGCTGGGTGCCACTAGGGCGTGGCCTGGTCCCAGGCAGGCCACAGTGGGAACAGCTCCCTGGGCCATGGTTGGCAGGGCCTCGCTATTCAGCCACCGTTCATGGGAGTGAGGTGGGTGCTTGCTTTCCAGGGGTGCACTACGTGTTCGATACCGCCTTCTCGAGGAACTTCAGTCTCCTTGAGAGCCAGCGAGAATTTGTGCGGCGGTTCCGGGGACAGGCCAACTCCACGCAGGCCTTGCCTGTGCTCACATCCGCCTGCCCAGGTGTGGCCGCGCTGCTGGACGCGGGAACAGGAGTACTGGGGGGCGGGGGGAGGGCCGCCTCGGAGAGTCACTTAGTTCCCCAAGACGGTGATCTCAGGGATGCTAGTGGCACAGGGCAGTGAGAGCAGAGCCAGGGACGTTGTGTAACGGGACCGGAAGTCCTCGTACGAGGCGGTCCACTGCAGAACGTCCTGTCACGCGCTGCCCAGCTGGTGACATGCTCCATGTGCCCCGTGTCGGCCTCAGGGTGGGTGTGCTATGCCGAGAAGACGCACGGGAGCTTCCTCGTCCCCTACCTGAGCACTGCCCGGTCCCCGCAGCAGGTCATGGGCGCCTTGGTCAAGGACTTCTTTGCCCAGCAGCAGGTAACATTCCAGCTACGAAAGATTCACTGCCGTTATTCTGAAAGATAAGCCAAGACCTACAATGTCCACAGGCCCATACAAAGAATCACGGTCCCGTCCTGGCCGCTGGCTGGCTGCCACCCCCACCTCACCCGATGGGCCCCTTTCCCGTGAGTCAGGCCGCGACTCCACGTTTCCACATTTCTCGGCAGCATTTGACCCCCGACAGGATCTACCATGTGACGGTGATGCCCTGCTATGACAAAAAGCTGGAAGCTTCCAGACCAGACTTCTTCAGCCAGGAGCACCAGACCCGTGATGTGGACTGCGTGCTCACCACAGGTCAGGCCCTGCCGCCCTGAGCCCAGGGCATGGGTGGCGTTGCCTGGGTCCCGCCCGTCAGCTCCAGCTCCAGCTGTGGTCCCCGGTGCACGAGGCGGCCCCGGCCCTCCCCTTGCGGCCAGGTCATACCTCACTGGTGTCCCATTGTCTCGGAGGCCTGTGGCCAACGGCCCCCCCAGCACTACCTGGTCACTCGCTCTCGAACAGCTGGCGTGGGAGGCAGGCGGAGACCCTTGCCACCTGCTCGGACCCCGTGTGTCACCCGTTTCTGAGTTGAGCAGCCCCACAGGGTCTCCCAGGTGCTTCAGGTCCAGAAAAGTAAACACTCGGGAGCCCGGCCAGTTGGGGAAGGCCCCCCTGCACGAACGCCTGCCCCTGTCCGCCTGGCAGGGAGCCGTGAGCACACCCCTGCAGGCGCAGCCTACAAATGGGCACGGCCACCCCGCACCATGTTGCTTTGAGGGTGGGCTACGCGTCTGGGAGGAGGCCGGCTCTTCTGAGGGGCTTCACAAGTGGGTCCCCTCTGTGGCCAGGCCTCTCTGTCCTCCGCCCACAAGCAGGAGGTGGGTGTCTGGGTGTCCCTTCTGCCAGGGACACAGATGCGTGGGTGTTGTCACCGTTTTCATTGCCATCTCGGCTAAGAGCGCCCGTGCTGGGGTCCCCTTGTAGGAGAAGTCTTCACGTTGCTGGAGGAAGAAGGGGTCTCCCTCTCGGAACTGGAGCCAGTGCCCCTGGACAGTCTGTGAGTCGCCTCCTGGCGTGGAGCTGGTGTCAGGGTGGTCCTGCTGTGGGTCCGGGGGCCCCTCCATTCCACTGCCCCACCACGGCTTCCTTCTGGTTGGGCCCGTGTTTGCCTTGCGGTCTGTCTCGGTGTCCACAGAGGTGGTCAGGTTCACGGGACGGCCAGTGGACAGCTAACCGATGTTCATCACGGCTGACCCCAACTCGACCCAGGCCGTAGGTCCCCAGAACAGGTTACTCAACAGAGGGACAGTTCTTCTCCCGCCTGAGCCACCTCCTGACACACAGACAGAGCCCCCAGGTTTCGGACTCCTTTCCCGTTTAGAAAGCAACTCCTTCAAATGTGAGAGACGGAAGTTACCTGAAGCTTCCGCGGATAGCAGCCCCCGCTGCCACCTGAGCCCGTGTCCTGCTCCCCAGGTGCAACAGCGCGTCTGCCCAAGAGCCCACCAGCCATCGGGGCGGGGGCTCCGGGGGCTATCTGGAGCACGTGTTCCAGCATGCCGCCCGGGAGCTCTTTGGAATCTGTGTGGACGAGGTCACCTACAGGCCCCTGAGGTCAGTGAGGGCTGGAGCTTGGGAACGGCAGCTCTCCAGGGTGGTCGACAGCCCCCACAGGCCGTGGCGGCAGGGCTGTCTGAGCTCATCATGCCTTGTGGCCACCCTCGGGAGGGAGGGGGTTCCCCTCCTAAAGACCGGGACACCCGGCGGAACTGAGCTTTCCGCCTTCCCCCTTCCATCACCGTACTCAGGAACAAGGACTTCCAGGAGGTGACCCTGGAGAGGGAGGGCCGCGTGCTGCTGCACTTCGCCGCAGCCTACGGCTTCCGCAACATCCAAAACCTGGTGCAGAAGCTGAAGCGAGGGCGCTGCCCGTACCACTACGTGGAGGTCATGGCCTGCCCTGCAGGTACCTGTGGCACGGGGGCCCTCTCCAGCACCAGGGCTGCCAGCGGGTCCCACCGGGCCGGAGGGGTGGCAGCGGAGCTCTGTCTTCTCCCCGACCTGGGCGGCCAGGAGGCTCAGGAGCCAGGGTGGGAAGGGCTGGGCTGTACCCCCCGAGGGCAGATGTCCTGTGACCCGCGCTCTCACCTGCCCTGCTTGCGACAGGCTGCTTGAATGGTGGAGGCCAGCTCAAGGCCGCCGACACACCCAGCAAGGAGCTCCTCCAGCACGTGGAGATGCTGTACAGCGCCGTCAGGACGGAGGCGCCGGAGGACGCGCCTGGCGTCCGGGAACTGTACGAGTGCTGGCTGGAGGGCGAGGGCTCAGAGCGGGCTGACCGCCTGCTGCACACGAGCTACCGTGCCGTGGAGAAGGCCAGCTCCGGCCTCAGCATCAGGTGGTAGGCGGCCTCCTCACATGGCTGCTGGGCCCAGCCCAGCCAGTCCTGGGACTCCCGTGAAGCTCATGTCCTAAGACCCCAGGGATCGCCCCCAAAACCCTGACTGAGCTGCAGGGAAGTGCTGGAACCCAAACAAATGGGACCCTGGACCCGGAGCTGGTCAAGGTGACCTCCAACCTCCCCTCACCCCCACTCCTCCTGGCAGGCAGCCAGAGGCTCCACGAGGTCCCAGAACGTCCCCGTGGGCCCAGGTCTGTGACTGCTCCTGCCTGGAGGCCCACGTGAGGCCCAGGCCAGTGGGCAGCTTAAGGCAGAGCAAAAGTGGGATTCCTCATCCCCCACTCCTGGAGTCACCCCTGCAGCAGGGTCTGCCGGGCTGGTGGCAGAGGACGCTGCCCGGAGAAGAGCACACAGCCCACAGCACCCCACGCTGCAGATGGCGTACCTGTTCCCCATCCCGGACCTGGGCGTTGAGGACGCCGTGGCCTCTGGGACCTGACTGCATTTCTGGGCAGAGTTCCAGCTGCAAAGCAGGCTCTGTTAGAGACCCCGTGAGATCAGGCACTAAGTATCTCTACAGCTGGGTCCCCACTTACGAGGGTGAGGGAGGGGGCAGATCGGGGTGAGCCCAGCAGGCCTGTTGTCACAGAGCTCCCAATCTAATAAAGGGATCTCTCTGAAAATGGTTCCAAGTCCACCAACATCAAGAAAGAACCCTGTCAGGGCTTTATTCAAAACTCAGCAGCCCTGTGCAGCCAGCCAGGCCTCAGGGCTCTCGTGCACCCCAGAGAGGGGCCTCACATGTCCAGGGCCAGGGTGCCCACCACGGCTGGACAGCCAGCTGGGCAGGGCCGTGGAAGGTGCCAGAGGCAGTCCTCCCGTGGGCTCAGTTGGCCAAGGGGCGAAGGAGGACAGATGTGCTTCCTGGCCCCACAGCTGGTCTCCTGGGGCTTACTTCTGTCGAGGTGAGCCCAGGAGCCCCCACTGCAGAGCCAGGAGAGCCCGGGCCTGTGGCTGCAGCGGCTCAGCCGCCCGCTGGAAGCTCGCGCGCTCCTTGCAGAGTGCCTCCAGGACCTCGGCCGGGGCTGCCTTCCCCGTGAACTTGCGCACAGACTCCTCTCTGCGGGGAGAGGGGATGCCATGGGGACTCTGGGGAACTGCCAGGGAGTGCTGGCAGAGGCCACGGAGAGCAGCCACTCCCTGGTGCCAGTCAGCCCCATGACCAGTCCCCTGGCACCTCCTATGCTGCCCAATGATGCCAAGGAGAACTGAAGGACAGCAGCCCAGCCACGAGGCATCCTGCTCTGGGGCGTGGCCTCGAGTGGGCACAGGACCCTCACAAGAAGGCCGGGGACGCCAAGCAGTACTCACGCCACCCTTAGGAAGGGGTTGTAAAGGAGCTCCTCGCTCAAAGTGGATGGCACTGTGGGCAGGTCGTCCTCGTCCCTCTTCTGCAACGACCACAGGCCCTTGTCACAGCCTTGTCTTGACAGCCCCGGGCTAACTTGGCTCCACTCAGCCTCACCGCATCTGGCCCCAGCCTGGCACTCGACAGTAGCCACCCCTACCAGCTGCACAAGTCCTTACCCAAAACCACCTCCCCTCCCCTCCCCAGCAGGAGCCTCAGCCGGTGGTGGAACCCGGGGTTAAGCGGTCCAGTCATGTGACTCCCCTTGTAGTGTCCCTCCTCTGCCTCAAGCTTCAGCCACCGCCCAAACCTCTAGCAGGGGAGAGGGAGGGGAGGCCGCACCTTGGCCCATGACAGCTTGGCTCTCACATGCTCATTGCCGGGCTCCACTTTTTGTGCAAACTCAAGATTGCCCAGCGTGTGCTCATGGCCACAGAACACCTTCTGGAGAAAGGAGGTACCCGGGGTTCAGGATGCTGCCACAGGCAGAGACCGGGGGGAGATGTTCACCCAGGTTGGAGGCCCCCTCCCTGCACCCCAGCACCCCATGCCTGGTCTGCCTTGGCCTCTCCGCTGATGAGTGCTCATTCTGCACTCCGTGGCACCACTCAGGGACAGCATGCAGGTGATGCGGGGCAGTGGGGCCTGCAGAAGGGGCAGGGATGGCCGCTCACCGTGTCTGGGGGCAGGCTGCCCAAGGTCTCCGTCAGGCTCTCATACATCTGTTGAGCTGTGCTCTCCAGGCGCAAGCCACAGCCAGCCACGGACAGTGCGTCCCCTGGGGAGGGCACCAGGTCAGAGGAGGTGGGGCAGGGTCAGAGGCGAGCGGGGCTGGCGGGGCCGGGCTGGTGGGGCGGGGCAGCTAGTACCCGAGAACACGGCGGGCGGATCCGGACACTCCTCTTCCCACAGAAAGTAGCTCATGTGGCCGGAGGTGTGGCCTGGCGTCAGGAGACAGCGCACGTGGATGGCCCCAAACTGCGGCAGAGGGTGGGCGGCGGGTGAGGCGGGAGGGCCCCAGGCGATTCCCCGCCCTCCCGGGCGCGCGCTCACCCGCAGCTCCTCGCCGTGCACCAGCCTGCGGGTCAGCGCGCAGATGCGCTCGTCCGCGCCCAGCACCGCCAGCCCCGGCCGCAGCCGCGCCAGCTCCGCATTACCCCGCGCGTGGTCCCTGCGGACGGGCGGGAGCAGGATCACGCCGGGGTCCGGGTGGGGCAGGGGCGATGCCCTCGCGCCTCGGCCCGCCCCGACCGCGCTCACCAGTGGTGGTGGGTGGTCAGCACGGTGGTCAGTGACACCCCCTCCCGACCCACGATCTCCAGCAGCTGAAAGGGATGGGAGTTAGGGAGATTTGGAAGGGCCAAGTGGCCGCCCCCACACCCCGCCCCACGCTAGGGCGCCAAGTGTGATGTCCACAGAGTCCGGGGGGGGGGCGAGGGGGCGTGGAGGTGGGGGGAGACCCAGCAGACAATAACTGAGCGCCCAGGGCGCAGGACAACAGTTTGGCACCAGGGAGGGAAGGTCAGAGACGGTCCTAACTTCAGGACAGACCCAATATAATCGGGAAACCGTAATCGCCAAGTACCCAGAGATCAGAGAACAGGGGAAGGGCCTGCTCCAACCACGGCAGTCGGGGGAACCCCAGCGGCGCTCCCCGCCGCCCGCTGGTTGCCCTCACCCTCTTGGGCACGGCCACGTCCACGGCCACAGCCTCCCGCGTGTGCTCCTCGATGACCAGGTACATGTAGTTATCCTCGAGCACAGGTATGACCTTGACCTTCATGGTCGCAGAGCTCGGGCACCCCGCGTCTCCTCCTCGAGAGGCCCCCAAGCTTCCGAACCCCTTCCTCAGGGCGGGGGCTTCCCTCTCCAGACCACCGCAGGGCTGCGCGAAGGAGGGGTCAGCTCCGCATACACATTGGGGGCCACAAAGGGAGCCCACTCGCTGCTCCACGGACTTCCGGGAAGACCCACCCCCCCCAGGCTCAGACCCTGCCGACCGGTGCGGACAGACACCAGCCCCAGCTACAGCCACGACGCCGCCGCCACCGCCGTCAGCCGCCCGCCGCACAGGCCCCGCCCCCGCAACGACGCAACCGCCAGAGACCCGCCCCCTCCCTTTGAACCACGCCCTCCTTGCCGCCCCGCGCGCCGCGCCTGGACCACGCCCCTCCTCGGGCCCGCCCCGCCCTCCGGGTTCCCCTCCCGCGGCGGGGCGACCCCGGCCCGGAACCGTTTCCGTACCCGTAGGGGACGACTGCGCGGACGGCGTGGGGGACTGGCGAGCGGAGACAGGCCTCAGGCGCTGGCCACGGGGCCTGAACAGAGCGCGGCGCTCGGCCCGGACGCCGCCACGGCCCGTGCCCCGGCGCAGGGAGAGAGCGTGCGCGGGCGGGGGCGCGCGCGTGCCCGATGGGGGCCGCACGCACGTCGAGGGCCGCAGCGCCTGGTGCTCCGGCGCCGCCTCCGGGAAGCCCTCCGGGCGCCTGGGCTGACCAGTTCCTCCTGAGTCTCCCAGGTGCTTGACTGGAACGTCTGCGGCCCCTTCCCTCGGGCTGGGAGCGGGGGAATCTGTCCCGTTTGTTCACCTGCCCATCCCAGCGCCCACAACGGAGCAGTGGGCACACAGAAGGCGCCTACTGTGTGAACGCCCATAACCGGGCAGGTCACCCTGCGCGAGGACAGCAATGACGATGGCGGTGGCTCCATTCAGTGCGGGGCCTTCTCATGAACTCTGGGTTCCATCAGGGCGCAGGATGAATGCTGCGTCGCGGGTCTGCATTTCCCAGGAGAGAAGGTGGAAACTAGACAAGATGGGTAGCCATATACGGAAGGGGCTGAGAGGCCCCCTCCCTGTGGGTGGGGCCCCCAGAGGCTCCGGGACAGCAGGGGACCAACAGAGGCCTTGGCAACCCAAGCCGCTGTGTTGCAGCAACGCGCCAGGCGTCGAGGAGGCCCTGCAGCGGGGGGCCAGAGTCCCTCTGCTTATGGAGTGTGCGGCAGCCACAGGACCCCCAGCGGGGGCCACTGAGAATGTGAGCCTCTCCAGGACACTTCTGCCTCTGCCGTGGGGCCTCTCTGTCCCCTCAGAGGCCAGGAGAAACTGCCTAGCTCAGACAGGCTGTGGGCAGAGGGGGTTCTGGGGAAGGGGCAGTGCATGGCTGGTCGAGGCCACTGCCCAAGCCTGAGACCCAAGTGGGGTGGGGTTGATGCCTCCCCAGGTTCTGCCACAAGCAGAGGACTGGGCAGCCAGCCTCAAGACAGAGCTCCCCTCAGATCTGGAGCTGAGCGACAAGCAGCAACTGCAGGTGGGTATGAGGGCCCTAGGGCGCTAGCTCGCAAGGGGGAGGGTCCCCAGGCACCACCTCTTACCCTGGCCACCCACAGATCTCCAAGGAGTTGGTCGACCTGCAGATCACAGCTCTTCACCTGCGGGAGCAGCATGAAGCTGAACTCTTTGAGCTGAAGAGTGAGGTGGGTGCTGGTACGTGCCCACGTGTGGCAGCCCGAGCACATGGGGGGAGGATGCGTACCTGGGACCAATGCTGTAGGGGGTCCAGGTATGCCTGTGTTGATGTACACATTCATGCAGTCTCGGTGAGTCCCCACGTCTTCCGTGTGCTGCATGTCCCTGTATGTACTAAGGTGACCAGGTGATGTTGACCTACCCCGGGCGCCTGGCAGGCAGGTGCCCCCGATCAGCCCGGTGACCCTGCAGGTCCTACGGCTGGAGAGCCGGGTGCTGGAGCTGGAGCTACGTGGAGATGGCGTAGCCCCCCCAGATGCTGGCTTGGGGCGCCGCCAGGAGCTGGCACGGGGGCTCCAGCACAAGGCCCGGGAGCAGGGATGCTCCAGCCACCGCAGCGCCCAGGTCACAGTGAGTGCCTGGAGGGCCTGGCTGGGTGGGAGCCAGGCAGGGGTGCAGCAGAGACTTCAGTGAGATTGGAACCGGCTCTCTCCTGCAGGCACAGCCTGAGGACTTCCTGACCCCTAAGGATGAACAGCAGAAATTGGGGAAGAGCGTAAGTTTGCAGCCACCTCGCCTGGGGATCTGTCCAGACTTATCCCTGCCCAGGGTGGTGTTGGGCAGTGCCAGGAACCCAGAGCTCGTGCACCCCGCAGCTGCAGGGAGAATGGAAGCACGCACTGGAGCAGCACAAGGCCCAGAAGCAGGCACTGGAGACTCGCGTGTGAGTGACAGCCTCACGCGGGACGGGGAGGATCCAGCACCACACCAAGTTCAGAGTGGCTTTTCCCAAGAGCAGGGGGATCCCCACCCTGGGCCCAGCTGAACTTCCCACGTTTGTCCGCAGGGCCGACCTGGGCCGGCAGCTGCAGGGAGCCCGAGAGGAAGCCAGGACGGCTGGGCAGCGGCTAGCTGCACAAGCCATGGTGAGGCCCAGCCTTCCCCACGTTGAAGTCTAGCAGGTGGTGCCCTGCAGTCAGCAAGGGCCCACCTCGTGGAGTGTAGGTTCGAGGCTGCCTCCACCCCCAGGTGTTGTCTGCCTGCCGGGGCCGGCTGCACCAGGCGGAGGCAGAGAACGCCCAGCTGCAGCTGCAGCTCAAGAAGCTGAACGAAGAGTATGCCATCCACTTGCAGCGATGTGCCCGTGCCGTGGCCGTGAGCACGTGGTGGGGTGGCCCTGTCCTGGGAAACCCAAGCCTGGCCGGGGTGTGCTGGACTGTGTCCAGGAGACCCCCAGGGCCCCTGCCTGCTGCACTGCCCCCGCCGCTCCCCAGAGGGGACTCTAGGAAGCAGGGTGCGCCCGGATAGCCCCGCCCCATCCCCTCCAGGAGTATGCCCTCGGTGCTGGCCAGGATCCCGCAGCGGCAGCCCTCCGCACGTTCCTGGAGACCACCCTGGAGCACATCCGGGCAGCACACCGCAGCCGTGAGCAGCAGTTGGCCCGGGCTGCTCGTGCCTACCGCAAGCGCCTGGCAGATCTGAGCCGCAGACACGAAGAGCTGTTGGCCACCCGCAGGTGGGCCCCTCCCTGAGCTGGGCACCTGGGGGGGGGGGTGGCCCTATGTGACTCAGCCTGTGGCTTAGTGTGCAGCAGGTGCTGGCAGACTCCAGTGGGGCACCTGGGACCCCCAGAGCTGCTTTTGATGCAGCCACCTCAAACCTGGAACCCCTGTCTCTGCACCTGGTCACCGAACTTGGCCACCCAGGAGAGGACCAGGCCAGGCTAGAGACAAAGCTCCAGAAGCTCCAGGCCCAGGTGAGCACTCCCAGCTGCCCTACACTGGCCTTGGGGCAAAGCACCCCAGAACACACCCCAGGCCCATCACAGGTTCAGCAAAGACTCAATTCCTGAGCCTCCTGCCTTGTTCAGCCCACAAGTGACGCTGCCCTTGTTCCTACAGAAGGGACCCGGTGAAGCTCCCCAGGGGGGCACACCAGAGCCACAGTGAGTACCTTGGCGTGGGTGGTGGGGGGTCCTGCAGGGAGATCACTCGTTTATTACCCCAACTCTAAGTCCTGGGTGAGGCCACAAGGTGGCCCATCTGTGCCCTGGGTTTCGGTCTGTATGAGAGACATCAACGATCACAGAGAGCCAATGCCTGAGTGAAATGGGGCCCCAAGAGGAGAGGCGATAACCTCAAATGGAAGGACCAGGGAGACCCCTGAGGGACATTTCAGTGAGACCCAGGGAACTTAAGGATAAAGAGGTGTGCGGGCCAGCCCGGGGAGCAGGGGCGGCGGGACAGAAGGCCGTGGCATTCACAGCCCCTGCCTCGGGGCCTCCATGACCCTGTGCAATGGTCAAGGGCTTGTGTCAGCCTAACTCCAACGCTATGAGAAACCCCCAGGATGGGGTGAGGCCCCCCATCAACATCCGTGCAGCAGTGAGGTTGCTGTCTGGTAGTGGCTTAGCTCTCTGGGCCCGGGCTGCCCTGCCCTTGTTCCTGCGGATGGCTGAAAGGCCCAAGCAGGGCAAGGGGACAAGTGGGCTCTTGCTCCCAGCAGGCACGTCAGGGATTTCGGGGCACTAACTTGAGCAAGGTGGTTGATCAGCACCTGGCATGACGCTGGCCCTCACACCTGTCCCTCTCTCTCTCCTCACAGGGGCCTGCAAGCTGCCTCCTGGGCGCAGATCCACCAGAAGCTCCAGGACTTCTCCCGTGGCACCCAGGTAAGAGGCAAGGCCTACCTGAGGCCTCTTTCTCCCAGTGTGTTGGGCCCCGCCGCTTACGCTCTCCCCATGGCAGGCGGAGCTGGAGCGCGAGCGGGCGCAGCTACTGGTACGGGCCACGATGGCCGAGGAACAGCTTTCCGAGCTGCGGGAGTATGTAGACCAGCACCTCGGCAGGTGGGCTGGCTCACCTGCAGGCCTCAGTCCTGGGCAACAGCGGTGGGCTTGTGCACAGCCAGGCAGAGGACTAACCCAGACCTCTCTGAACAGGTACAAACAGGAGATCCTGAGGCTGAGGAAGCTCGTGGGTACACAGGACGCCTGGGGAGTGGGGGCCACAGTGCCCTTCAAGCCCCAGCACCCACGGACCCGAAGCCGCTAGCCAGTTGTCAGAGCAGAGCTCCTCACGGCACCCCTTGGGCGGGGGGGGGGGGGTCACTCCACCCAACAAGAGGCAGGACGAGTCCACCGAGTCTTTATTGTGTCCACGTGGTCAACCGGCCTGAGAACTGGGGGCCTCAGGGATTGAGGTGGAACTGGGTCCTGGGGACGCCTGACCAGCCGACCCGCCACTACGGACATCATAGGCCCAGACGCGGTCCACGCCCTCCCCCATCACAGCCACGGGCTGCCACGTAGGGAGGGGGAAGCGACCTGACACCACCCGGGCCCCTTCGGGCAGCTCTGCCCGCAGCTTGTCTTCCAGCAGTGGGAGCTGTGGGAGAGAGCAGGACGGTAAGGTACGTGGGATGGAACACGGCCTCCCCTGCCGCTAGCACACCCCAGACCTACCACACTAGGGGCCAGGAACACAGACACGTTGTGGCAGTCCCTCAGATTCACCTGCAAGAAGAGGTCACCGGGGCAGGGAGTAGGACCCCAGCCAAGAAGGAGGGCTGGTGGGCATGGGGCCACTGTGGCTTCCAAGTCCTGGCCCCTGCCCACGCAGGTGGCAGAGGAAGCTGGGGTTGTCAGCACTGGGGAGACCCAACACGGGAAGTGTGGAGATCAGAGTGGGGTCTCAGGGGCTCCGGGGCTCCCTGGGTTACCTTCCAGAGGTCCTCCCGGCGGTAGCAGACGGCGCCGGCACAGCCCGCCCTCCAGGCATGCAGCCGAGCCAGCCCCACTAGCCACGGGTTCAGCTCGTAGCCCACAGCCGGGCGGAGGCCACACCTGTGGGCGGCCAGCACCTGTGGGCACAAGAGACTGTGGGGGACCAGAGGTGGGCAGGGCGCTGGCGAGAGACCCCGCCCCCGCTCCTTACAATCCTGCCATCGCCGGAGCCCAGGTCCACGGTCTTCCCGGGCCGGCCTCGCAGCAGCGACAACGCGTGCTCCACCTGCCGCTCACTCGCACCGACGTAGGGCACCTGGACAAGGAGGCAGGCGGGGCGGGTCCCCAAACCCGAGTCAGGCGGCGGGGAGGGGAGGGGAGGCGGGTGCGGGGCGTGGCGCCGGCCCCCGGAGTCCCCTTTTTGGGCGCCGCGCCCCGCGGAGGGCCAGCCCCCGGGCCCCGCGCCGCACCTGCAGCCGCAGCGGCACGCGACGGAAGCCGGGCTGCAGCAGCAGCGCCCACACGGCGTAGGCGGCCAGGCCCGAGCCCGCCGCCACCTGCAGCAGCTCCAGCGCGCCCGGCTGCCGCCCGCGCAGCTCCGTCAGCGCCTCGCCCGGCCCGTCCTGCTCCATGGCCGCCGGACGAGCGGCCCGGGAACGTGCCTCCGCGCTCGGGCCGGGAACTGGACGCCCCGTTCCGGGCCGCGACGCCGGAAGGGGCGCGGCGGAGGGCTCGGGGCCGGAAGGGGCGGGTCTGGGGGCGGGGCCCCGGGGTCCGGAAGGGGCGGGGCTCGGGGGCCGGAAGCGGCCGTCTGCAGGCGTTCGCCCTACCCGCGCGTTCCTGGCCGCGGAGTCTGGCCCCCCGCCCCCGGCCTGGGTCCCGCTCGAAGCCCGCAGCTGCCTGCCCAGTCGGCGCCCGGGGAGGCCCCGTGGACCACGCGTCCCCGCGCAGGGAGACGCGACACAGCCGCCGGCCTCAGCGAGCGCTCGGCGCTGCAGCGAAGCGGGGTGCTGCGGCTGACGGGGGTTCCCGCGGCGACGAGGCCGCCCTGCCCCGGGGAGCGTGTGTCCGACCGCCGGCACGCCACGCGAGCCAGCCCCGCCGGTGGCAGCTGCCGGAGGCCGGCGGGCGGTGGCCCTCCCTGTGCGGCGGGGCTCGGAGCGGAGCCGGCGCGGCCATAGCGGCGCGAGCCCCAACGGGGGGCCACCACGTCCGACTTGAGAGTCGCGCGGCGACCGGGGAGGAGGTGGGGCAGCGCCGGCCCGCACCCCCAAGTACGCACGGCCCCACATGGCCGCCTGCCCTGGGCCCAGCGGCCACCGGGCCCCAACGTCAGGTGTCGCTGGGTGGCAGTCCGCGGAGGCGGGGCGGCCCCACGCGGCTCAGGGCACTGGGCGTCCTTGGTCTGTCACGGGGCGCTCCCCAGACAGAGAGGCGGTGCGCTGGGCTGTAGGCGGGGGAGGGGGTGCTGACCTGGCACCCACTCTCGGCTGTGTTCCTTGCACGGCTGCCGGGGCCCACAGCAGCACCAGGACCCTGGCCGACACGGCCAAAGCTGGTTGACCGAGGGCACACACCTCACCCCGTTCCTCAGGGCACACCCCGCACCGCGCCCGTTCACACCCGGCCCTCCGCGCCTGGCCTTCAGGCACTGCACAGCTGGGTGTGTGCCTGCGCACATGTGCCCCACAGGCCAGGTCCCGTAGCCCCCACATCCAGGCTCCCCTGCCCCGTTGCCCCTGGGCCTCTTCCCCCAGGAGCCCCTGGGGCCCCTCGCCCTGTGAGCCAGACCCACAACTGCCCTTGCTGCGTTTAGGGACAGAGTTGCAAAGTCAGCGCTTTCTCTGAGGAGGATGTGCGTGGGAACGCACTTCCTGGGGCAGGTGCATACAGACCGCTGTCCAAGAGCGCACCCCACAGCAGCTGCCCCACGGTTTTGCGGCAGGTGGTCCGAGAGGAAGGCCACAGTGGCCTCCTCCAGTGAAAGGCTGTGGAGAGCTGACCACAAAGTCAGGGCAGACACCAGGGCTGAGAAGCTGCTCAGCCTGGAAAGGAAGCCGTCCTTGGGGCCTGCCTGGACAGCGCATACCCTCCTCTCCTCCTCTGATACCTGCTAAGTCAGTCCGGCAACGGGAAGGGGGCAGATGGGGAGACCACCGTCTGCGGTCCAGGGAGGAAGTCCAGGCTAGAGATCAAAATGCAGGTTCATCAGCATCCTGACAGTTTTTAAAGCCACAAGGCTGGTCCGGCTCTCCAGGGAGGGAATAGTAACAGTGAGGAGGAGAGGTCTAGCGCTGACCACGGAGCACCCCACGGTTGGGAGTTTGGGAGGAAGGGAGCGGCAGTGAGCCTCAGGAAGGTCAGGTGAGCAGAAACCCACAGGAGCCCACCTCCCCTACCCGTAATTGTCAGCCGCATCTGGAGGAAGGGGCCCTGCGTCTGGGCCCTGCCTCAGTTCCTTCCAGAAGGATGACACGGCCTCTGGCCTCCATCCTCACCGTGAGGCCCTTCCTCAGTGTAGACTGGCAGGTAAGGGTGGAAAGCTGCTTCCGGAGCTCAGCCCATCAGCCTACGGATCGCCCACCACAACCTGAGCTTCGGTTCTCTTGGGAGTTGTGGGCTTGGGGTGAAGAGAGCCCTTTAGGAGCCCTTGCACGTACCCACACCCCAGGGGCATTCGACCTCAGGGCCCTGGGCTTTGTCCCAAACTGCACTGGGCCTTCGGTGTGGCTGGAGGCAGCAACCATAGGGACCCCGCTGTACGCCCCTGCCCTCCAGGGAACAAGCCACGTGCCGGCCTCTACAGAGAAGACCCTACTCCCCAGAGTCCCTTGGAGATACTCTGCACAGTCGCAGGCCCCCCAGGCAGAGGGTCCCCTCCTTCCCCGAGGGTGGGATGGGGCCAGGAACAGTGGGCTGCAACAAGAAGTCCAGCCCCCCACCAGACTGCTCCCCCTTCCCTCACAGGGTAGGACGGGCACCTGCCTACCTGCCCCCCTACTGAGGGACCCGCCCACCTCAGACCTTGGCATGCACAGCCCTTTTCCACTCCTGCTCTGAGCTATAGCAGCACCTGGCTTTGAAGGTAAGCGCAGCCGAGTGAGGCTCGCATGGAGGGGAGGGTCCCTGCTTCCCCCCAAGGCACAGGCCCGGGCCACTCTCCCCCTCACTAGCTGGGTG
Source organism: Spilogale gracilis (assembly GCA_004023965.1). Taxonomy (NCBI): domain Eukaryota; kingdom Metazoa; phylum Chordata; class Mammalia; order Carnivora; family Mephitidae; genus Spilogale; species Spilogale gracilis. The sequence continues at coordinate 16,903 of PITA01028094.1, forward strand.
GCCTCAGACACGGCACCGCTGCCTTGCCCACGGACGCCTGAGCCTGCGTCCAGCTCTGAAGCAGGAGTCACAGCAGTCCCCGGGCCGTGGGGCTCAGGCGAGGTAAGGCCCAGCACGGCAGGGACGCGCCACCTACGCGGCCAAAGGAAATCTGCGTTCTCATTGCTTCTCACGCACACCTGAAGCAGCTGGTGCCCCCTGCAGCCCCCCCTCGACCAGCCCCTCCTCAGTGCCCTGCTCCCAGGGCTGGAGGTGGCTGGCGCATAGGCACAACTGAGTTCTGGGACGTGGGGTGCACAGCCCAGCCAGGCCTCACCAAGGTGGCTCCGGCCCAGGGACAGGAAGGCACCCGGCGGCCGCTGCCGTGCAGCAGGGTGAATGGAGGCCCACCCCGGCCCCTGGACGCCCCCACTGGGAACCGTGGCGGGGTCTGTCAGAGGACACGCGTCATGGCTGCGCGACAACAGACTTCTGCAGCTCTGTGTCGTGGGCAACCCCTCGGACGGTTCCACTGATCGCTGTGGGGAGACACGCTGGCCAGAGGCATGTAGGAGAGGGCGGCCCCAGGCTCCCCCCCACCGCAAAGATTCGCTGGTGCAGGCAGCCAGCAGGAGCTCGGTTACGGCGGGCCCTAAAGGCACCTGGCATGCAGGGGACACGGTGAGGGTAGGTCCTTCCCTGCCCGGGACCACCCTAGGCCTCCCCACACTCCCCGGAGGCAAGAGGGACAGAGCAGGCACCTGGGGACCCGAGGGAGCATGTGAGCACCTGACACTTGTACACTCACACGCGTGCACACGTGGCTCTAGGGGCTGTGCTTCGCGCGCGGGCAAGAGGACTCACGGGGCACGGTCACACACCAGCCTCGACACAGGCACACCAGCGCGCTTCCCAGAGCTGCCTCCTTGGGCTCAAAGACACCAGCCCAACCCAGGTGGGCGGTATTGTGAGCTTGGGGCCTGGGCAGAACAGAAAGGCTCCCAGGCCCTGTGGGGTCAGGCTCCACCCCTAGGAAAGTAAAGAGCCGGACCTGGTGCCCTCCCGGGAGGCAAGGCAATGTCTCCATGGTGACCAGGTGCACACTGGACTTTTGTTGTATTGGACTGGGGGACAGGAGGGAAGCCCTGCTGGGCGAAGGAGCCCTGGACAGCTTTTGGCTGGAGGCTTCGACTCTGTCCCCTCATGCCCTCCCGCCACCCCTACCAGACCGGGAGTCCTGCCAACCCTTTCCCTAAGCTGAATCCTGAGGGACTGCCCACCCCTCTCTATCCTTCCCTCTGACCTGTCCTCACTAGCTGTGTGATTTTGAGCAACCCACTTCACTGTCATGCCTCAGTTTCTCCCTCTGCACAGTGGGGAAGACAGGCGCGCCCCCCAACCCAGCCCATCACTCCCTTTCAGCACGGAGACCGGAGACCGTGGGCCTGCGGGTTCACTTCTGGATACCTGTCCTCCTGCATTCCAGAGAGGGCCAGAGCTCGTGGGGACCCAGGTGCACGCATCAGCCCCCCACTGGGCCCCAACACTCGGCCAGCACCCACTGCGCGATGACTTGCGCGCCTGCCAAGGGCCCCGCAGGGTGCAGCAGTCGGAGGCGGCGGGGGTCAGGCGCAGGGCCCCCGCCGGGTACAGCCCCTGGACCACGCCCTCCGAGCAGGCCGCGGACAGCTGCCCCGTGCTGCCCGGCGTCTGGGGCAGGCTGCTGGCGGCGGGGCAGGACGGGAGGTGCGGAGGCTGTCGCCCGGGGCCCTCATCCCGCCCCCGCCGCCGCAGCCAGCAGCAGCTGCGTGCACCCGGTTTTCCAGACCCCGGGGGCGCGGAGAGGCGGCGTAGCTCCAGCTGGAGCGGTCGCCGAGGAGCCGGCGGCAGTGGCCAGGAGGCCTGAGCCCAGGGCGCCCAGGAGCGCAGCAGGCGCCACGGCACCGACGGGCCGGCGGCGGGAGCACCCCCGGCCCCGCGCCACACCTCTGCCCTGCAGCCTCCCCGACCCGGCATCGCCGTGTGCGCCCTTGTCCCCGAGACCTTGTCCGGGATAGGGGTGGGAGTAACGGCCACTGGAACCTCTCTGGGGGCAAGGAGGAAGAGCGGCTCACCTCAGGTGGCCCTTTCCGAGAGGGGGCCCTGGAAGGGGGGGCTTCCAATCTCCATCCTGCCGCAGCCTGGCTCCGCTGATTCGTCCCAGGAAACGTCAGGGGACCCCTAGGGATGAGGGGCCCCTTATCTGGGCCCCCGTAGGCAGCAAGGAAAAGCAGGAGTCACAGGACAGTCCCGAGCCCCAGAAGAAGGCGCCCAGGAGGTCAGACAAGCTGAAAGGGGGTCCAGATGTGTGGAGGCTGAGGGCAGTGCCTGGAGGCCCAGAGATTTCCTGGTATCGAGGACCTCCCCCGAGGGGAGCGTGTGGGGAACAGGGGAGAGGAGCAGACTGCCTTGGCACAAGCCCCCGGTAGGGTCACCGAGGCCCTAGGCACAAAGCCAGGAGTCCAACCACGTACTTGAATCCCTGGGGTCCCTGAGACAATTAACCAAGGTCTGCGGAAACAGCACAGGCCCTCCACCCTGCTATCCCCCCTGCCGCAGCCCGCCAGCCACCCTGAGCCTGAAGGCCAGGGCTGACCGATGAGGCAGGGAGCCCCAAAGGGAAGGGGAGACACCACAGGCTACAAGAGAGCCCTTGCTCTGGGCAAGGAGAGTGAGGAGCACCCAAGAGGCGACTGCAACCTCAGTGTTGTGGGCAGATGAATGGAGAAACGAGACTCAGAATCCGGCCCGTCCAACAGTGGGCTGCGAGTCCGCCTTACAGAGGCAGGAGACCTGGGCACGCCTGGTGGGTCAGCTGGTTGAGCACCGGCCCTGGGTTCTGGGATCAGCTCCCTCAGTGGGTTCCTGGCTCAAAGGGCAGCCTGCTTCTCCTTCTGCCTGCTGACACCCCCTGTTTGTGCCCTGGCAAATCAATAAATAAAATGTTTTAAAGAAATAAAAATAGGG
>PITA01028095.1:0-19903 GCA_004023965.1 Spilogale gracilis
GTTTGAGAATAGGTATAACTCCTCTTTAAATATTTGGTAGAATTTTCCTCTGAAGCCTCTGGTCTTGGAGTTTTGTTTGTTGAAAGTTTTTGATTACTTTTTCAATTTCTGTGTTGATAATCAGTCTGTTCATATTTCCTATTTCTTTCTGTTCAATTTTGGTAGGTTATATGTCTCTAGGAATTCCTCCATTGCTTCTAGTTTGTCCACGTTTTTGGCATAGAGTTTTTCATAATATTATCTTATTATTGTTTGTATTTCTATGGTGTTTGTTGATATTTCTACTCTGTCATTTGTGATTTTATTTGTTTGAGTTCCCTCTCTTTTTTTTCCTTGATAAGCCAAGCCTAGAGGTTTATCAGTTTTATTGATTTTTTCCAAAGAATCACCTGCTGGTTTTATTGATCTCTTCTATTTTTTTTTCCAGTTTCTGTAGCATTTCTGCTCTAATCTCTATTATTTCCTTCCTTCTAGTTTTAGGTGTTATTTGTTGTTCTTTTTCTAGCTCCTTTAGGTGTTAGGTTAGGTTGTTTATTTCAAATTTTTCTTACTTTTTGAGACAGGCCTGTATTGATATAAATTTCTTTCTTAAAACCACTTTTATGGGGCACCTGGGTGGCTCAATTGGTGAAGTGGCTGCCTTTGGCTCAGATCATGATCCTGGAGACCCTGGATCGAGCCCAGCATTGGGCTCCCTGCTCGGTAGGAAGCCTGCCTCTCCCTCTCCCTCTCTCACTCCCTCTGCTTGTGTTCCTTCTCTAGCTGTGTTTCTCTCTATTAAATAAATAAATAAAATCTTAAAAAAAAACAAACACTTTTGCTATGTCCCAAAGATTTTGTATCACTGTTTTCTTTTTCATTTGTTTCCATATACGTTTTTTGTTTCTTCATTTATTTCCTGGTTGACCCATTCATTGTTTAGTAGTATGTTAATTATTCTTCATGTATTTGTGGTCTTTCCAAAATATTTTTTTGTGGTTGACTTCTAGTTTCATAGTGTTGTGGTCAAAAAAGATTCATGGTATGACTTGTACCTTCTTGAATTTGTTGATGCTTGCTTTGTGGCTTAATATGCAATCTATTCTGGAGTATGTATCATGTGCACTTGAAAAGAATGTGTGCTCTGCTGTTTTAGAATGAATGTTCTGAATATATCTGTTAAATCCTTTTGGTCCAGTGTACCATTCAAAGCCATTGTTTCCTTGTTGATTTTCTGTTCAGATCGTCTGTCCATTGATGCAAGTGGGGTGTTCAAGTCCCCTACTATTATTACATTATCATTGATTAGTTACTTTATGTTTTTTTTTTAAATTGTTTTATGTATTTGAGTGCTCACCTTTGGAAGTATAAATACTTACAATTGTTTTATCTTCTTGTGGGATTGTCCACTTTATTATAATACAATGTCCTTCTTTGTTTCCTGTTATAATCTTTGTTGTAAAGTCTATTTTGTCTGATATAAGTATTTCTACTCTAGTTTTCTTTTGACATACATTTACATGATAAGTATTTCTCTGTTTCATCACTTTCAATCTGAAGATGTCTTTAGGTCTGAAATGGGTCTCTTGAAGATAGTGTATAGATAGATCTTGTTGTTGGTGTTGTGTTTCAATCCACTTTATCGCCCTGTCTTTTGTTTGGACCATTTAGTGCATATACATTCAAAGTTATTATTAGTATGCATTTATTGTGATTTTATTACTTGTTTTGTAGTTATTTCTAAATATTTTCTCTGATCCTTTCTTGTTTTTCTTCCTTTCATGGTGTGCTGGTTTTCTTTAGGGATAAATTTGGATTTCATTCTCTTTATTCTGTACATACTTACAAATGGGTTTTGATTTGTAGTTCCCATTGGGTTTGTATGGAACATCTTCTGCATTCTTTAGTCTATATTAAGTTGTTGTTCATTTAAGTTTGACACATTCTTTACTCCTCCTACATTTTGCATCCTTTAATTTTATGCATTCCTTAACTTAGTTTTTACAGAAATATTTATTTTTACTGCTTTCATGTTTCCTACCTTCATACTGTCAGTTTTGGTTTCTTTCCTTTCCACTCCAGGTCCCTTTTAATATTTCCTTCAGTGCTGGTTTAGTGGTTATTGAACTCTTTTAGTTTTTTGTTCTTTGGGGTTTTTTTTGTTTTTGTTTTTGTTTTTGTTTTTTTTCTGGAAGACTCTTTATCTCTCTTCTACTATAAATGATAGTCTTGCTGGATAGAGTATTCTTGGTAGCAGGTTTTTCCCATTCAGCACTTTGACTATATAATGCTGCCCTTTTCTGGCTTGGAAAGTTTCTGCTGAAAAATCCACTGATAGCATTAGTGTCTCCTTTGTATGGAACTGTCACCTTTTGCCTTGCTGCTTTTAATGTTTTTGTTTTTGTTTTGCTTTTTTAAGATTTTATTTATTTACTTGACAGAGAGAAACACAGCTAGAGAGGGAACACAAGCAGAGAGAGTGAGAGAGGGAGAAGCAAGTTTCCTGCTGAGCAGGGAACCCAATGCGGGGCTTGAACTCGGGACTCTGGGATCATGACCTGAGCCGAAGGCAGCCGCTTAATGACTGAGCCACCCAGGCGCCTCGTTTTTTATTGTTTTTGTTTCTTCTCCTGATCACTGTATTTTGCCATGTTAATTGCAAATTGATCTTGGTGTGGATCTGCATATGTTGGTATTGTTTGGGTTTTCTGTGCCTCCTGGATCTGGATATCTGCTTCTTCTCCCAGATTAGGGAAGTCTTCAGCTATTCTAAAAAAATATCAAATGATTTGATGTGTTCCATATTATCATTTTTCTTTTACATGACTGATTTTAAAATTTGATTTTGCATAACTCATAAAAATATTCTCAGAGGAATATATTTCCCATTTTTAGGCAAAACCTATTAAAAAATAAAATTCCTTGTGATTTTTGGAACAACTAATATTTCCAAAAAGCAGTGTGAAATGATGATACAAAGAGCGCTGAATTTGAAATAGAAAACTTGAGTTCATTGCAGGTTTTGACACTTGTTGGTCTGAGAAATAATAACTTAATGCTCTCCCAACCTTTTGCATCTATAAGATGGGAGGAAAATACATTTTAATACACACAACAGATTAATACATTCTATAACTAAAAATCCTAATTATCATTACTGTCTTAACAAAATAGTGTTTTGTTACATCAAACTTACTAGCATGAAATAAATCGTCAGTAAATTATTACCAATATAACCAGGGAGTATCTGGAATTTTTGACTCTCCCACACACCCACTTCCTTCTTTTGGAAATGTAACAAGCTTTCCTGTGAGGAACACATTTTGTGGCTTAGAGAGCTTTGATCTTTATTCTCTTGCCAAGTAAAATCATCAATTGGAATGTTAGTCACTCTGGCCACAGTGCTTTCTAATGTAGAGTAATGCTTTAAGATTCTAACCTTGAACACTCATATATCCACAATACTCATTCCACAATTAACATTTCACTATAATTAATTTATCCATTATCTTCCCTGTCCTTGCATCAATGGATCTCATTGTTTGATGCATTTAAGTTACAGATATCATTACAGTTACAGTATTTCAATGTGTATGTTACTTGAATAAAATTCAGTATTTATTTTGCACAAATCTTAAGTTTGCCATTGATGACTTCCAATACATGCCTAAAGTGATGTAACTCAAACCTCTTCCATTAAATATGAAATGTTATTATCCTAGAAAATTATTCTCTCACACCCCTTCCCATTTAATATCCACCTACATCCCTCAGCAGTAATCACTGACCAGGGATTTTTTAGCCATATGATAATTCTGACTGATGAATTGAAATTTTTACTTGTGATAGAATCTAAATTATCATTTCTTTTCATTTATGGTTAGTGCCTTCTATGACCTGTCCTAAAAACCTCTGTTTATTCCAAATCTGCAATGGTATTCTCCATTGCTTTCTTCTAAAATCTTTATAATTTTAATATACTAATGTAAGATTCATTTCAAAGTATTTTTTAGAATTATGTGAATTTGGGTAAAGAATTTTTTTATGAACTTGTTGTTTATTATCCAATTATTCTAGTACCACACAGTAAAAAACTTTCCCCATTAGTGTTCTTTGGTGTTTTAATAAAAATGAAATAGTTGTGAAAATGTGGTCCTATTTCTTGTCTATTTTGTTACATTGAACTATTTATTAATTCTTATGTCAATCGCATACTGTGTTTTCATTAACCTTGAATGAGTAAACCTTGAAGTCAAGTAGTGTAAGTCCTCCAAAGTTTTCTTCAAGATCGTTTTGACTCTTTCAATTTCTTTATGTTTCATATCAATTTTAGAATTATGTTGTCTATTTCTATCAAAAAATTGTGGTAACTGTAATTGTGTTTAATTTGTATATTAATTTAGTGACAACTAACACAGTATATTGTTTCTTGCAATCCATGAACATAGTATATCTCCAATTTATTGTTTGATTTCTTGTGACAATTTTATAGTTTTTAGTGTAGAAGTCTAAGACTTACTGTGTTCAATGTATTCTAAAGTATATATTTTCATGCTTTTATAAACAGAATTGTTTTAATTTCATTTTTCAACTGCATATTGCTGGGATAGAAAAATATAATTGGCTTTTATACATTTAATTTATATCCTGTGACACTGTTAGTTTCACTCATTTGTTGTAATCATTGTTTTATAGAGTTCATAGGATATTTGACTTAAATGATCATGGCACCTGCAATTAGAACTTTACTTCTTTCTTTACAATCTTTTTGCCTTTTATTTACTTTTCTTGCCTTATTGTATTGGGCAAGACATCCAGTAAAATGCTGAATAGGAATTATGTGAATAGGCAGTCTTGCTTTGTTCCAAGTATTAGATTAAAACATTGAATATTTCATCATGAAATATGATATTAATTATAGTTTTTGAACAGATAGGGTGGTTTGCATCTTTAATAAGCATTGAATTTTGTCAGATGCTTTTCTATATTCATAGAAATGATATGATTTTTCTCATTTATTCTCTTAATATGATGAATGATAGTGATTTTTATGTTAAATCATTTCGGAATTTATATAAAACAACAAAAACAACATGATTATTTTGCATCATTATTTATAAATTTATAAATTATAAGATAACATTAATAGTATTTTCAAAGGATATGAGGTTTATTTATCTCTAGTTTTATGTTTTATAAACTTTGTATTGTGGTTATGTTGCCTTTATAAAACCAGTTGAGTATTTTCTCCTCTATCTAATGAAAGAGTTTGTATAGCATTGGTGTCATTTCTTCCTTTAATGTTTAATGGCATTCACTACTGAAACCATATTGACATATAGTTTTTTGGGAGGTGATTTTTATAAATGTACATAAAGTAGCTGTAAAGCTACTCATTTTTATCATTCATTTTGTGTCAGTTTTTGAATGTTTTCTTTTTTAAGGAATTTGTTCATTACATCTATGTTGTAGAATTCATTGGCATATTTTGGATCTTTTAATGTTGTACCACAGGTTCCTAAGACATTGTTCAATATTTTAAATATTTTTTTAGTTTTTTGTTCCTCACATTAGATTACATTGGTCTATCTTCCATCATCTTCCTTCCTTCAGTCTTTTCTTACATCAGGCATCTCCATTCTGCTATTAATCCTATCTAGTGTATTTCAGATTTCAGATAGTATATTTTTTATTTTATAATTTCCATCTGGCCTTTTTACATAATTTCTACTTTTCTAATAAGATTTGACATTTTTATTCTAATGGAACATATTTTCGTTTATGTCAGATTATAGATATTTTAGACTCCTTTGCCAGTTCATAAATTTAGATCATCTTGGGGTTGTAATCTATTGATGTCTCTTTTTTTCCCCTTAAGACTGAGCTACACATTTCTTTTTCTTTGTATATTGAGTTGTTTGGATTGTATCTTAGATTTGTTTAGTAATAAGTTGTAGATACTCTAAATCCTGTTACTTTTTTCTCAAGAATGTTGATTGCTTTTGTTTTAGAAGGCATTTTACTTGGATGAATTTAGACTACAAAGTCTGTCTCCCCTAAAAGTAGTCAACAATTCAAATCTTACTCAGTTCTTTTAACTATAGCTGAGCTGCTTGGAGTCTGCTTCTGCATGCTTAATTCAGGGATCAGCCAGGTATTGGAGTATAATTTATATACATATATGTCAAGTCTTCACATTCTGGCTATCTTTCTTCTTGGATTTTCTCTACCTTTCTCTCTCTCTCTCTCTCTCTCTGACACACACACACACACACACACACACACACACACACACACACACCACACATTCCAGTAGATGTGTTTTTAACTTAAATTATATTTGATTTTTTTATAAGGCTGCAGGTTTTGTATGTTTTAACCATTTCCATTGTGCAGAGTACGGCCTCCCTCTTGCTAAATTCAGAAAAATGTATAATATATCTTGAGCCACATCCTTTTTCCCAGTGTTCACCTCCCTTCACTGTTTATCTGCCTGTCAGTTTTTTGTTATTTCACTCTTCAGTACTTTCAAATAATTGTGTGTGTGTGTGTGCATGCGCATGGGCGCACGCATTGTTTAGTCTAAATTTGGTTGTTTTGATAGATGAAATCCCAGAATGTATATTTGGATGCACTTTCTAAGTGAACTTCCAAGTTGTTCAGATGAGTTAACATAGAGGGCCAGAGAATGTGTCTTAAGCAGTTCTTATTTTGACCAAATCTTTCTATTTTGAAAGTTCAGGGACAGTAAGATAGTTTTCATATCCCTTTGTTGAAGAATTATGCCATTTTCCCAAGATTATACACTTTTTAATGTTCTGACACAAAGGGATAAAATGAGTTCATTTAGCAGAGGATTAAACTATTCTGTTGTGGTTCAGTAATTAAATAAAATAAATGAATAAATACTCCTGATAAAGATTCCATTCTGATTCTTGGGCAGTGTTATCTTTATACAAGAAGCAGATAAAATATCAGCTTATCACCCCAGGGGTGGAGGAATGTACTTTTGAAAAATTTTCTAAAATCAACTTAGCTTCCATTATAAGCCTTTACCACCAGGTGGGGAAGTTAATTTTAGTTATTCAGCATCTTCTCCATCCTTTTCCCAGAGATTATTTTCACATTTTAGGGGGCTTATAGGTACCAAAGGAGAGAGAAAATTGTTTAGTCCTTAGACTAATGGGAGAATCAAAGTCTATCTTTAAAGGAGTAAGATTATAAAGTGGGTAGGAACTGGAGTTGGAGAGGTAGAGAGTATTAATATATAATTTGGAATACTACCTTACCACACACATTTGGTATTTATATATCTATTAATTCTGGTATTCACAGAAAATTAATAATCCAAATATTTCACAGAACTTATTGTTATGTGTTTATTAAATCACATTTTTCTTTTTTCCAACAATTTTAATATCAAAATCATAGTATAAATATATTTGTATGTATATATAAGTATCATGTATGTATAATTATAGTCCACAGTTGAACAGACTATGGTTTCCTCATATACAAAGTTATGCCATATAACTTATTTGATAAGAGACCTCTGTTGCAATTTTGTTGTAAATATCATCAACAAAAAAAAAATACTGGTGATATAGATGATGACATAATGCTGAATTATGAGATAAGCATCTCTATAAGTAGATTTTTTATTTTCATCATGAATAAAGGAAAACATATTTTTAATGTACTTATTCTTAGATACTACATGCTTATGTCTAAATATTAGACATATACAATAGATGTTTAATTAAATTGCACATCTAATATTCATTAAATAACCTAATGAATTTACTATTATTACCCTTCTGTAATTTTTATTTCCAGTTAGTTTCTGTTTTTTATAATTGGCCTTTATTCCAGTGTCCTTTGTATTTTATGCAAGAAATTCTTCTCCAAACTATCGTTACCATGAGAAAATATGTGTCACCAATCTAAATGGGGAATTTTAAAAATGAGGAGAGGTAAATCAAAACTTTTAAAGCCAATTTCTTGAATGAATTTTTATGCTTAACAGTGTGTCATATTTGGAAAATCTTTTGAATTACTTAAATTGTATAATTGATTCCAATGTGATATGTACTTGTTAAATTTTTTAAAATTTTCAGGTACTTTGAAAAATTTATTTTAGTATTATCTTAATAATATGATATTCTTGTTTTAGTGACCAAGAAAGAGTATCCACTACAGAATGAAATTAATCTTTCATGGTCTCTATGCTATTTATATAAAACTGGTCATTAAAAATTTTCTTAGGATGGTAAAATTTTGAAAGAATCTTGTTAAATGAGCTGAAATTTTTACAATAAATTATGTCAAATTGGCTATCTTTTTGTTTTTTCTTTAAGTCTCATTTACTCCTAGTGCCCTCTACAAAATAGGTGTAAGGTTGACTATGTAATCCTAGGATTTTATCTGACTCCAAAAGTATTTGTTTGTAATAAATAATTAAATAATAAGAAACAGTACTGAGTGTAGTTAATAAGTATCAGATCACATAATATTACCCTCACTATGTGAATCTTTCTTTGTAGTAATCATTTCTGACCTGCTATTGTGAATCAACAGAGTTTTGATGTTAAATTGTGCTTGTTGGTTGACTGGTTCATGGAGGGCACAGGTGCAATGGCCCCACAATGCATAAAATTCACATTTGCATTTCAGCTTCTTGACTCAGCATAATTTGCTTATCTTTCCTCTCTAGTGAATTCTTAATTACTGATCATTTGTCTTTACTTTTTTGTATTGTTTGCAAAGTTTTCAATAAATTCTGCATAACATTATACATGTGTGACCATGTGGATATATAGAAATGAAATCACTTACGTTCCAAGCACTTGATATAAGCATATGTTTTTATATCAACCTTGCAATTCAGGGTACTTTTGCATATGTGGAAGATCCCACTTTATTTTATTGCATCACATTACAAAATAATCTTGAATGTAACCCTTCAAGGTCTCAGGTGTTGAATCATGAGCAGCTATGAAATAGATCAGAATTGTACTGCAGCTACACAGATACCAACTATGGGTAATCCAAGATCTTTCAGGCTTAACATCAGCATATGGACAACTCCTCAGTGCTTGCCTGGAAAGAGAGTAAATTTGGGGATTTTGAACTAAATTCCCTCAGGATGACTTCAGATGAATTTTAACTTCTATAATGCAAATAAAAAAAGCATGTGAAAATAAGCAGTGTTCAGTTAAAACAGAGAACAACACGGACATTAGTGCAGTGTTCAGTTAAAACGGAGAACATCTTCCAAAATTTTAAAAAGAATTGTGTTTTAACAAACTTGATTTCTACTTGCATGCACTTGGAGACCATTTACTTCACTGATATCTTGGGTATAATTAAAGTCATAATGGAATCAGGCCTATGAATAATTTATCAGCATTTTTAAGTCTGTACTTAAAAATTAAGGATAAAGTGGCATCTATCTGAATTAGAAAAAAGAAACTGAGTTACAAAATTTTTAAACTACAGAAATGTGTATGACAGGGCTATCGAAACCACCTCCTAACTGTTCTTTTTGCTTAAACCTTCTCCCTAACTATACTGTCACCCATATCCCTGAAATCCATGTTCTTAGTAGCCAAATAGATTTGTGGGGAAATTAGATCAAGTATTCCATATGAAACCCCAGAATAGTTTCCCATTCCATCTTGAATGAATTAAAGATATCTCAATGGCCTCTAAGAACTTTCATGAGAGCATCCACCCCATGGATGTTTCTCAATCCACAGCTCTCTCCTGTACATTCTAGTCACATTAGTTGCACAGATCACCTGTATTTCTACTGTGTTTGTTAATCCTTTGGCTTAGGATGCCCTGCCCCTGCCCATGGAACTTCTAAAGATTTTTCCTTTTAATTAATGGACTTCATTTTCAGACCACTTTTAGGTTTACAAAAAAAAATTGGCAGAAAATACAGTTTTCATATAATCCCTCTTTTTCCACTCTTTCTCTACACTTCCACACTCCTTTACAGCTTCCTCTATTATTAACACCTTGCATTCATATAGTACATTTGTTATAACTAATAAACAGATATTGACACATTATTATTAACTAAAGTCCATAGCTTGCATTAAATTCACTCCTTGTGTTGTATAGATTTATACATTTTGAGATACTTAATGTCATGTATCTGTCTTAATAATATTGTATAAAATAGCTTCATTACTCTAAAATTCCCCTGTGTTTCACCTATTCATCCCCTCCCTGAATAGCAATTTCATTGTCTTTATGTATGCAGTTTGTTTATCCATTCACCTATTAAAGGATATCTTAGCTGCTTCGATAGTTTGGCAATTATAAACATGGCTATAAATGTCCATATGCAGGATTTTGCGTACACATATTTTTAGATGCTTTGGGCACATACAAAGTAACATAATTACTAGATCATAAAGAAAGGGTATGTTTAGCTTTATAAGAAACTACCAAAATGTCTTGTAAAGTGTCAGTACTATTTGGTATTCCCATCAGCATAAAATAAGACTTCCTGGTTCCTCAACATCTTCCCCAGAATTAGCTACTGTCAGAGTTATGGATTTTAACCATATTCCAACAGGTGTGTGGCGGTATCTCATTGCTTTGTTTGCAATTCCTTGAGGACATTGATTTTGAGCATCTTTTCATGTTTGTCATCTGTATATCTCCTTTGGTGTGCCTCTACAAATCTTTTGTCCATTTTAATTTTTAAAGATTTTTTTTTTTATTTGAGAGGGAGAGAGAGTGAGCAAGCACGAGTGGAGAGACCATAGAGAGAGAGAGAGAGAAGCATGAAGCAGAGTTGCCACTGAACAGGGACCCCGACATGGGGCTCCAACCCATGACCCCAGAGATCATGACCTAAGCCAAAGGCAGTTGCTTGACTGACAGAGCCATTCAGGTACCCCTCTTTTGTCCACTTTTGAATCATGTTCTTTGGGTTCTTACTGTTGAGTTTTCAGTTCTTTGCATATTTTGGATACAAGTCACTTATGTAAGTTTTGCAAGTGTTTCCTCTCATCTGTGGCTTATCTTTTTATTCTTTTACAATGCCATTCACAGAGCAAAAGTTCTTTCATTTTAATGAAATTCAACCCATTAATTTTTTTCTTACATGGTTAGTGCTTTTGTTGTTGTTTTGTGGTTGTTGTTGTTGTTGTTGTTTTTCTTTTGATGTTTTATCTAAAAATTCATTACCTAGCTCAAATTAACCTAGATTTGCTCCTATGTTATGTTCTAGAACTTCCATAGTTCTTCACTTTGTGTTTAGATCTATGATCCGTTTTGACTTAATTTTTGTGAATATTCTAATGGCTTTTTGTAGTTCCTTCTCCTCATTTGCAGTCTCCTCTTAATGTCACTCCCTCAGAGGCCCTTCCTGATCACATTAAAGTAGTTCCTTACAACCAGTTACTGACTAACCCACTATTCTGCTTTTCCCTAGCATTATTATCTACTGCCATATTGGACTTTATTCAGTTGCAGGTTTATTTTCTCTTTGTATAGAATGTAAGTTCCATGGGTGTCAAGACTCAGTCTGTCTTGTCCAGTGCTCTATTTTTTGTACCTAACACAATGTATCGTACATATCAAGGTTTGCAAACATTTGTTACATACGTAGTCATGAAATATATTTAACTAAACTCTCAAGCACATCATGAAATATGTTAGAGTCCTTGACTGTGAGTGCCTTTATAATTATTAGAAGGACATAATATTTACAAGAATAAAAAAGGAAGGTACAGAAAAGGAATCAAGAGTAGAACAAGGGCGCCTGGGTGGCTCAGTTAGTTAAGCGACTGCCTTCCACTCAGGTCATGATCCTGGAGACCTGGGATGGAGTCCCACATCGAGTCCCACATCAGGCTCCTTGCTCAGCAGGAAGCCTGCTTCTCCCTCTCTCACTCCCCCTGCTTGTGTTCCCTCTCTGGCTGTGTTTCTCTCTGTCAAATAAATAAAATCTTAAAAAAAAAAAAAAAAGATTAGAACAAAAGTTTAATTAGTTTGTTTGCTCTGCCTGTAACATATATTAAGTCCAGCTGAATCTAGAATATGGTGCCACAAGAATGTGACTCTTAGGAAAATTAAATGATTTGCATGAAAATGTTTAGAGTCCCTGGCCGATTGCCAAGAGACTTTATTTTTGGAGAATATCTATTTAATCATTTTGAGCAGTCAATAGAAGACTCAGATAGATTGCTTCTCCTTTCCACAAAATGCAAACTAGCTCCAAATAATTCTAGTCGAGGTTCTATTAAGCAAATAATAAAAAGAATGTATTTGGGGCGCCTGTGTGGCTCAGTGGGTTAAAGCCTCTGCCTTCGGCTCAGGACATGATCTCGGGGTCCTGGGATCAAGGCCCGCATCGGGCTCTCTGCTCAGTGGGGAGCCTGCTTCCTCCTCTCTCTCTGCCTGCCTCTCTGCCTACTTGTGATTTCAAATAAAAAAAAAATTTAAAAAAAAAGAATGTATTTGTAATATGAGTTAGATTAAATGATAAATTATCATATTTTTTCTTACAGAGAGAAATAATCATGTGACCTCATCTTTTTATAGTTTCTTCTGAATCCTAGAACAAATTAAAAGTCAAAGAAATTTCATAATTGTGTTCTTAGCTGTTGGTGGGCCATTATGTAAGGATATCTTGATATTTGAAAGTACCTATAGTCAGATTTCCTGCCATGGACCAAAGATGAGTGTCTGGTTTAAACTGGAGTCATTATTATCAAAGTATTAATAGATCCCTTGGGATTTGATGAGTCACATCACTTGGATCTTTCTCATCATTTTCATAGTGTTTTACCCATAAAAAAATTCAAAATTTTTCTATTAATTGTTATTAGTCATTCAGCACATGTTTATGAAGGAAGTGAGGGAGAAATATTTATGTTTTTATACTTTCCTCAAGCACATTTGATTCAATAGTACTTTTTAGGCAAACTACTATCTGACAAACATGACTCAGTGCACTGTGGTGATTACCAAGAAACATATGACACAAGTTCTGCATTCAAGAATCTACTGTCTTTTTGGAGAAATAGGATTTAGTTACTTAAAAATTAGAAGAAAATACCAATTTATTTGGCCCTTTAATTTGACTAATTACCTTAATCTGTTATTTTATTCTCACAATAATTTTTAAAGATGTCATTACAATGATTTTTAAAATGGGCAAAATAAGATACAGAGAGAATAAATGACATCTGGCCAAAGTCTTTCACTGGTGGAGCCAGGACTGGATCTAAAACTAGGTTGTTATCTTTACGAAGGCAGAAATTGTGTCTCTATATATTCTAAGCATCTACAGTGTAGACATCAGAGCTTGGCACATTGTGGTTGCTGAATAAATATTTGCTTCTAAATAAATCCAGAACTCAAGTTTTATACAATGACAATCTGTCTCATTGATTCTGCAACTTCTGAATGTATTATGTACTGTATGGTATTGTCTTAGTATTCCCTCTTTTAGCCTTAATGGTTTGCCTGTTGTGGATGCATGATAATGTTAAATAACAGGCAAAAGAGTGTGGGTTCAAGCCATGCATCAGAATAAAAGAGAGGACAGAGCTTACTATAATTTTTGAGAATGTCTTCTAAAGGAGAAATCTGTATACTCAAGTTTTAGGGTGTGAATAGGAAATAGAAAGAAAAGGAAAGGCATTCCTAGTGGAAAATGATACAGCAACAGTAATATCATTCCAAAACTTAATATCATCTTCCTGAAGCTGAGAAGAAGGAAGGAATTTGGAAAAGAGAAAATAAAATGTCTTTTGATTCTCAAGTCCACTATTATCAATATTTTAGTCTCATTGTTCCTTACATTGTTCTCTAAATCCCTGTAAGATAAGAACTGTCATATTCATTTTAGTATCCCTCAGAATACCAGGTACTATTTTGTGCATTCAAAAATGTACAAAATTTAATAACTTTCCAATAGAGTCTACTGATCAGTATAAATATTCAATTGACAGATTAGACTTGAAATGATAGTGTTATTGAACGTTGGCTGTCTCTTGACAACTGCTCTGTTAATTCCATTTGCATAGTCTTTGTTCACGTGTTTTACAGTTTAGAGCTTCAATTTGGGCCATTACCCAAATGTATTTTAAAAATAAAAATGAAGCCCTTTTTGTTTGTTTTTTTTAATTTTTCATAAGAAATGTGATATTAAACCTTTTAGTTAATAAAATGGAAGGAGTATTTTGAGATATGAGTTTTTTCTGGAAGCCAGTTTGCGCATTCTCTCACTTTCTCCTTACAATATATTATACTTATTATAAAAACAAACACCTCAAAATGATACAC
This sequence comes from Spilogale gracilis, assembly GCA_004023965.1. NCBI lineage: Eukaryota > Metazoa > Chordata > Mammalia > Carnivora > Mephitidae > Spilogale > Spilogale gracilis. The sequence goes on from PITA01028095.1 coordinate 14,293, forward strand.
ATCAGCTTCTGATAAGGCTCCTGATTACATGTTTATCTTTACCTCCAAGCAACTGACCTCTTTCTGCTTATTCATCTTACACTAGCTGTATTTCTGTTCCTAGAACATCTCTACTCTATGACATTTTAGGACTTTTTCTTTTTTTGCTTTCCCATCAGCCTGGAATGTTTATCTTTTTATTAGTCCTATGATTGACTCAATAGTCCTACAAGTCTTAAATCAAATATTCTATCTTCCAGATATTTTCTGACCACATTATCTAAAGTAGCTCCCACCAGAGTGGTTTGCTGTTTCATCACCTTTTTATTTCTGTCATAGGACTATCACAATGGTGGTAATAGTCTTTGGCTATCTTAGCCAACAGAGTATAAATTCCATGAGTGCAGGAATCTTTTTCAAATTTTTGCCCTAATGTAACTTTTTATCTGATATACCTATTGTGCAGAACACCATCCCTGATAGACAGTAAGAACTTGAGTAAATAAGCAATTATTTCTTACAGAAATGCATTTTAATATAAGCAAAAAATTAATTCTAAGAGTGAGGCATAATTCACATTTTTGTTTGTTTAAAATCAATTACTAGTTAGTATTTCACATTGTGAATCAGACAAACGGATTATTATTGTTTCAACAATTGAGAATCTGGGATATATGAAGTTAGGAAATTTTCCAAAGATAATGATAGGAGTGAAAAAGATATCTATGTACTTTGTTTGAATTCAGGGGGAAAAAATGACTCCATTTGTTTTTAAAATTTTTGAATGTAGAGAGGTGCCCTGGGGTAGCAAGTATTTTAAATTCTATATATTGACTTTAATTAGATTTTAATTATTTGGGTAAAAGTTCATAATTTGAAAGTTTGTTGAGAAGTTGTTACTTTATAGAGTTGAAAGAAAATTATGACTTCAAACAATATATTGAAACCTTATTAAAATAAATCTCAGGAGACTGAAAAATATAAGAAATAAAGCAGGATTTTGTTTTATATGAATTTCATTGAGTTTAACAAGCCTAAAGGTTGAACTTTGAAGAGTTTTCACCATATACGTGATTCTCATGGTATCTATCACACTTCAAAGAAATTCAATGAGAATAATTTCATAGAAAATAAGGAAATTTTTTATCTTAACATACAGTGTTATAGTATTGACAGTATTTCATAGACATGCTGATTATTTCTTGCTTTTCTTTGAAAAATTTAAATTATACTGAATCATTTCTGTCTGATGTATTTTTAAATTATAACCAATATTTACTAATTTGCCTTTTCTTATTGTGTACAGCTTCTGGGAGAGTGTCAGTATTCTTTTGCTTAAGGGAGAGATTGTATCAGTATAATAGTACATATCAGCTACTATGGTACTGTTATAGTCTTTCTATATGTGGTTAAAATATAAAATTATCTAAATGACTTATAGAACTTGATATTTTCCTAAAATATCTTTGGCGAAAGTACACATTCCTAAATAAATTGAGGAAATATAAAAGGGCAAAGATGAGAATTTTCATCTTTCAGTTATTCTCTTTTAAGTTCATATTTTCAGGTTTTGCTAAAATGTACACATACAATTCCCACTTTTCAGATAAAATAATTTATTTTATTTCCTTTAAAAGTTTTATTTCAACCTAGGATTGAAGTTTTGTTTCAACCAGTTGCATTTCAAACTTCAGAAAACAAACTTTCTCAACTATATTTTGACCTATATGTGGACCTATGATTATAGGCAATTACTGTAAGCAATTAATTTAAACTCTCATTTTCTGTATAGTATTTTATGTACTTTCCATTGTTCTTGTTTTGAGAATAGTACATGACTTCTCTTTTCAACTAAGAGAAACAGTGATTGAATTTATGCTCCTGCCTGAACCAATAGCAATAACAACAAAAACAGACAAAATGTATAACACGAGCATTTTCAAGACACTGGACGTTGGGCAATGAAATACAGTGATCCTAGAGAGAAGACAAAATGATCCCGACATTTGCATTAGCTTATTGCCCTGCAAAATTTCTAGGTCACAACTCAAGGAAAATAGCCTAGATGGAACTTGATAAACTCTATAAGGTCAGGATAAGGAAGTGAGAGTTTAAGGATAACAAGGCTTCCAGAATTCACAGCATAGAGTTGTAGACTGGAGATATAGATATATGGAGAACACAGAAAATGTGCATAGGGTATGCATTCATCAAAGTACTGATAAGCAATGCATATGAGGAAACTACATGAAGTGAAAGAATAATCTCAGAAGATTAGAGGAAAGTGTTGCCAATACTCACACAGAGTTAATAATGCCTGTTTTTACCAGTCACATGCACACATTTTGAAATATCAAAATCCGGGGCGCCTGGGTGGCTCAGTTGGTTGGGCGACTGCCTTCGACTAGGGTCATGATCCCGGAGACCGGGGATCGAGTCCCACATCGGGCTCCCTGCTCAGCGGGAAGCCTGCTTCTCCCTCTCTCACCCCCCCTGCTTGTGTTTCTTCTCTGGCTGTGTTTCTCTCTGTCAAATAAATAAAATCTTTAAATAAATAAATAAATAGATAGATAGATAAATAAATAAATAAAAGTCCATAAAGCATTAAGTAGGGCATTTAGAAGGATTTGCTACCATACTATTTGCTATAGTAAGAGTAGTGTCTCTTACTAAACTAAGAGAAATAGTATTGGAAGTATTGGAAGGTTATTATATATGAAATGTTAAATCCTAAAGCTTCCACAATGATAACAAAATTATTTTTAGAATAAGCCAACAAAGAAAATAAATAGAAATATAAAATATATTTAATTAGCTACAGTGCTACACTATTTAATGTCTAACTCTTATGAAGGCAATATTCACTGTCTAGCTTTCTTATCAAAAATAGCCAGACATAAAAAGAAGCACAAAAGCACATCTATAATTAGGAAGGGAACAAAATCAACTGGAACCAACAAAGAACTGACACAAATATTAGAAGTAGCAGAGATTTAAAAACCTACTGTGAAACCATATGTTCAAAATAAACTGTATGGGATTAATGAAAAGGTATATATAGCAAAATAAAAGCAATTTGAACTTGAAGACATAACAATAGAACTGTCCCAAAAGAAATTGAGGGAAAACAGAAAAAATATTTGAAGAAATAATGTCCAGACATTTTCCAAATCTGATGACAGTGACATAAGAGACATCATAAGTGCCAGATAAGCCACAAAATCCAAGATGCTCAATGTACCCCAAATACAGAGTGTGAAGAAAACTACACCAGTGCATATCATACTCAAACTGTTCACTGGTAAAAAGAAAATCTTAAAGCAGGGAAAAAAGGTACATTATGAAGAAAGAAATATAATTAAGGATTATAGCAATCTCATTGTCAGAAAGGGTGTGAGAAGACATTGGGGCATCTTTAAAGTGTAAAAAACAACTTGGCACCTTAAAATTCTATGCCTAGTGAAAAAAAATGAAAGAAAAATAATGACTTTTTCAGATATACCATCAAAAAAATGATAGAATATGAGATATATATATATATATATCTCATATTGAATAGCACCAGTAATGGCAACTATACAAATAAACATGTAAAATTTTTTTCTGGGTATTTAATTTATTTTAGGAGCTAATGGACAAAATAAAACAATGTACTATGGGATATAAAACATGCATATGAATAAAATACATGATAATGATAACATAAAGGCCAAGAGAAGAGAAATAATATTGGAAGTATTGGCAGGTTCTTATACTATATGTAACGTGTTAAATCCTAAAGCTTCCACAACAATAACAAAAGTTTTCTTTTAAAAGATTTTATTTACTTATTTGACAGAGAGAGAAATTCCAAGTAGGCAGAGAGGCAGGCAGAGAGAGCAGAGGAAACAGGCTCCTGCTGAGCAGAGAGCCCTACACAGGCCTCTATCCCAGGACCCTGAGATCATGACCTGAGTTGAAGGCAGAGGCTTTAACATACTGAGCCACCCAGGTGCCCAATAACAAAACAGTTTTAAAAAATAAGCCTGGTTGTGGGTACTGAGGGCACCTATTGCATGGAGCACTGGGTGTGGGGAATGGGGAATGAATCTTGGAACATTGGGAAAAAAAATTTAAGTAACAATAAAAAAAAATAAGCCAACAAAGAAAATAAACAGAAACATAAAACATAAAAGGTATTTAATTAATCAACTTAAAAGAAGGAAGAAAAAGATGAAAAGAGGAATAAAGAACAGATAGTAAAATAGAAAATAAATAAGTTTGTAGATTTAAGCCAGACCATATTCATAATCACATTAAACATAATGGTCTAAATACAATTAAATATCAGTGATTATAAGATTGAATTAAAAAAAAAAAGACCAAACTTTTTCTATATAAGAAAATTTAGAGACAGAAATAGTTAAAAGTAAATAGATTGAAAATGATTTACTGTGCTAACACTAATCAATAGAAGTCTGGTAACATTAATATCAGACAAAATAACTTTCAGAGCAAAGTATAGCCTTAGGTCATTTTATAAAAGATTAAGTTTTTTAACAATAAATAATTTTTTAAGAAACATTATAATCCTGAATATTTTTATTATATTATTTTTTTAGTGTTGCAGGATTCATTGCCCATGCCCCACACCCAGTGCTCCATGCAATATGTGCCCTCAGTACCCACCACCAGGCTCTCCCATCCCCCACCCCCTCCCTCCAAGTCCCTCAGTTTGTTTCTGAGTCTAAAGTCTCTCATGTTTCGTTTCTCTCCCCGAATTTCCCTACTTCCCATTTCCTTTCCTTCTCCTGCTGACCTCTATATTATTCCTTTAATCCTGAATATTTTTAAACTCAGTCACATAGCTTCAATATACATGAAGCAAAACTGATAAATATAAATCCATAGTTACACTTGGAAAAGTGAATATACCTTTCTAAATAATTAATAGAACCAGATATAGTAGATAGAAATACAATGAAGACCTAAGAGACTTGAATAGTATCCACCAACTTGACCCAGTCGGTTTTTGTGAACACTCTACCTCAAAACAGCGCAGTATATATTCATTTCAAGTGTACGTAAAGCATGTATTGAGATATATCACATTCTGGACAACAAAAATAAGTCTCAGTGAATTTAAAATTATTCAAATCATACAAAATATTTCACTGAATTAAATGGAATGAAATTAGAATTCAGTCAATTCCCAAATATTTGGAAGTTAAATAATCCATGGATCAATTAAACCAAAAGGGAAATAATAAAGTACTCTGATAAATCACAGTGAAAATGCAAACATGTCAAAAGCTATTGGATGCCGCTAAAGCAGTAGAGAGGAATTTATAGCCCTAAATGTTAATATTACAAAAGACAAAAAAAAAAAAAAAAACTCTCAAATTAATAACCCCAGATTTCACTTTAAGAATCCAGAGAACAGGGGTGCCTGGGTGGCTCAGTTGGTTAAGCGACTGCCTTCGGCTCAGGTCATGATCCCAGAGACCTGGGATCGAGTCCCACATAGGGCTCCCTGCTCAGCGGGAAGCCTGCTTCTCCCTCTTTTACTCCCCCTGCTTGTGTTCCCTCTCTCGCTGTGTTTCTCTCTGTCAAATAAATAAATAAAATCTTTAAAAAAAAAAAAAAAGAATCC
>PITA01028096.1:0-19896 GCA_004023965.1 Spilogale gracilis
CCCCTTTCATTCATGATTTTGTTAATTTGGGTCTTCTCCCTTTTCTTTTGGGTTAGTTTGGCCAATGGTTTATCGATCTTATTGATTCTTTCAAAGAACCAGCTTCTAGTTTCGTTGATGCGTTCTACTGTATCTCTAGTTTCTGATTCATTCATCTCTGCTCTAATCTTTATTATTTCCCGCCTTGTGTGGGGGGTTGTTTTAATTTTTTGTTGATTTTCCAGTTCTTTAATGTGTAATGAGAGCTGGTGTATTCGAGATTTTTCAGTTTTTTTGAGTGAGGCTTGGATGGCTATGAATTTCCCCCTTAGGACAGCCTTTGCTGTATCCCATAGGTTTTTGGATCGATGTATCTTCATTCTCATTGGTTTCCATGAAGTGTTTCAGTTCTTCTTTGATTTCTTGTTTGATCCACATATTCCTGAGTAGGCTTGTCTTTAGCTTCCGAGTGCTTGATTTTCTCCTGAACTTTTTATGGTGATTGAGTTCCAGTTTCACGGCATTGTGGTCAGAGAATATGCAGGGAATAATTTCAATCTTCTGGTATCAGTTGAGCCCTGATTTGTGACCTAGTATGTGGTCTATTCTGGAGAAACGTCCATGTGCACGTGAGAAGAATGAGTATTCTGCTGTTTTAGGGTGAAATGTTCTGAATATATCTATAAGATCCAGCTGGTCCAATGTGTCATTCAAGGTTCTTGATTCTTTGCTAATTTTCTGATTAGATGATCTGTCCATTGCTGAGAGTGGTGTGTTAAGATCTCCTACGATTAGTGTATTTGCATCAATATGATTCTTTATTTTGTTTAACAGTTGGCTTATGTAGTTGGCTGCTCCCATGTTAGGGGCATAAATATTTAATTATTAGATCTTCTTGATGTATAGACCCTTTAAGAATGATGTAGTGTCCTTCTGTGTCTTTGACTACAGTCTTTAGACTAAAATCCAATTTGTCTGATATGAGAATCACTACCCCGGCTTTCTTTTGGGGTCCATTGGCGTGAAAGATGGTCTTCCATCCCCTCACTTTCAATCTGGAAGTGTCTTTCTATTCAAGATGAGTCTCTTGTAGACAGCATATGGATGGGTCCTGTCGTTTTTTCCGGTCTGCAACCCTGTGTCTTTTTGTTGGAGCATTTAGGCCGTTTACATTGAGGGTGATTATTGATAGATATGTTTGTATTGACATCATGTTGCCTATGGAGTTCATGTTTCTATAAGTTACCTCTGTATATTTCTGTTTTGTGTCACTCTTGGGTTCGTTTCTCCTCTAAAGAACCCCTCTTAGTATTTCTTGTAGTACTGGCTTGGTGGTTGCATAATCTTTTAGACCTTGGCGGTTTTGGAAGCTCTTTATTTCTCCTTCCATTTTGAAAGTCAACCTTGCTGGATACATTATCCTTGGTTGCATATTTTTGTCATGTAACTTCCTGAATATGTCTTGCCAGCCCTTTCTGGCTTGCCAGGTTTCTGTGGAAAGGTCTGACATTATTATGATGGTCCTCCCTCTGTAGGTAAGGGATCGCTTTCTCCTAGCTTCCCTTAAGACATATTCTTTGGTTTTATGATTCAAGAATTTTACTATTATGTGCCTGGAAGTTTTTCTGGCCTCATTGATCTTTGGGGGGTGTCCTCTCTACTTCTAGGACATGAACATTTGTTTCATTCCTCAGATTTGGGAAATTTTCATCCATGATTTGTTCAACAATATTTTCTAGGCTTCTCTCTCTCTCAATTCCTTCAGGGATTCCAATAATTCTGATATTGGAGCATTTCATGGCATCATTTATTTCCCTTATTCTGTTTTCCTGGGATTTTAGCTGTTTGCTCCAAGACTTCTCTTGCTCCTCCTTCTTAATCCATCTGTCTTCTAACTCATTGATACGATCTTCAGCTTCACTTACTCTGGCTGTTAGCATATTTAAATTAGATTGAATCTCATTAATAGCCTTTCTAACCTCAGCTTTCACTTCTGTTATTATTGCTTCCATTTTGAGACTAATGTTCTTTTCCAAATTAGCCATTGCTTGGACGATTGCTGCCCTGAATTCCATTTCTGTCATATTGTTTATGTTCATTTCCAGTAATTCTGTGACCGGGGTTGCAGTTTCAGGGTTATTCTTCTGTTGCATGTTTCTCCTCTGAGTCGTTGTGGCGAGGAGTGGTTGAGGGGGTGTATAGCTAAATATATCAGCCACTATCTAGGTGGATTGGTCGCTGGAACATTTTGGTACAATCTGAATTCACCACCGAAAAGGAAGAAGAAAGAAAAAAGAGAAAGGAAGCAAGGAAGCAAGAAAAGAAACCCCTGCCAGAGTGGGGCCCAGTGGTAGGATTTCTATGGTACAAAACTACTACAGGGTAAAGAAAAGGGCTATCAGGGCACCTGAGAGGCTCAGTTGGTTAAGCGACTGCCTTCGGCTCAGGTCATGATCCTGGAGACCCGGGATCAAGTCCCACATCAGGCTCCCTGCTCGGCGGGAAGCCTGCTTCTCCCTCTCTCACTCCCCCTGCTTGTGTTCCCTCTCTGGCTGTGTTTCTCTCTGTCAGATAAATAAAATCTTAAAAAAAAAAAAAAAGAAAGGGGCTATCAAGGGTAAATGAAGAGATCAAAAAGCGAAACCCAACGTGGATGACCCCCAAGACCAGTATTTATGTAATATAAAAGCAAAAACAATTACACAGAACCACTGACAGCCTAGAGTGGGAAGGTGAGGGCAGACACTCTTTGTGGGCAATGAAAGTGTTTCAGATCCTCCCGAGTTTGTCTTGTTATTATTGTTGGAGGAGAAAACTTTCTAACGATATAGGGAGATTAGAACTGGTTGTATGTAGGGGTAGTATTGAATAGGGATGTAGGATTACCTTGAAGCTTATAACTATATGTATATGTGAAAGCAAAAATAAAGGAAAGAAGAGAGAAGAAAGGGAAAAACAGATAAAACAAACAAGGAAACAGGAGGCAACAACAACAGAAAATACAGGAATGTGTTTGAAAAAATTTCAAGGTAAAAAATTGTTATGGAGTGTTGTATTGAGTATCACATTGTGATAAAAAGTGGGTTAAAAATTAAAAGAACAAAAACCGTGAGAATGAATGTTTAAGTTTAAAATGGAAACTTTAAAAGTAAAAATAGAAAAAAGTTAAAAAAGCAAATAAGGTGGAAAACTGTATCAATAAAGTGCAGGGCTTTTGGTACTTGTAGTCAGTATCAGGAGTTTATATACTGCCTTTTCCCCTGATGTTGGGGTTTTACAGTTTGGGTGCTGTCCTCCTGTGCTTCTGGCTTGCCTTCTGGGGGCAGGGCCTGCCGTGCTGTTTTCAGTCCCTTCTACCAGGGCTGTGTCTCTCCGCCCCTTTGCTAGGGACTGGAGTCTATTGTATCCAGGTTGTCAGGGTTCAGTTCCTGACTGAAGGGGGGGGGTTGTTCTTTTACGGCCTTTTCAGCTGTTGAGGAAGTCAGGTCGGAGCAAAATGTCTATGCCTAGACCTCCTTCCCAGAGAGAGCCTCAAATTAGCAACACTCTGGACGTTGGGGGAGGGGGGCGCACAGCCTACCCCTTGGCCACCTGTCACCGCCCGGTGGGCGCAGACCCTGGATTGATTTCTGTCCAAAGCCCCCGCTTGTTGTTTCACTCCTGCACCTCGAAACCGCAACTGATTTTGGGTCGCGCCACCTTGTCTCTGCCCCGGGAGTTTGTGTGACCCCCAGGCAGGAGGGACTGAGGACCCACAGCCCTGCACGTCCCGTGCAAGTCTGCAAAATCGTCTTCCCTGGTGGGTCCGTGCCTGGCCCACAGGGTGGAGAGAAGGGGGAGAGAAAAGCAGAGGAGGAAAGGGGGGAAAAAAGCGGTGGAAAAATAGACTCCCCCGCTGGTTCTGCTGAGTTCCCTTGCTCCACACCGGGCGCACTTTCTCTCTTCCGATTCCCGTTTCCCGGCTGCAGCATTGGAAAAATAGACTCCACACTGTCGGCTCTGCCGCAATCTCGGCTCTGCCACTCCCCAAATTAGACTGTAATCTGCTGTTGTTCCCTGAACACAGAGCACTTTTGTGCTGGGGTATTGCCTTTCAATGGGTCGCCTCTGCGGGCTTCCTCCCCTGCACCCCTTGTCTTGGGGGGTCACCCTCCGATCACTCTCACTTGTCTCTACCTCTTTGCCGATGGTCCTTGTCCCCTGTGGTGATCCAGAAGTGCAAAATATCACATTTCAGGCTGATTTCATGGGTGCTCACAGTGTTCCTGTAGTGTTTTTTGCAGGAATTGAGCTCACTTCAGAGGACTCCCCAAAATGCGGTCACCTGGCCTTCTGCCATCTTCCTGGAACCCTGAAACCTCTTTATTTGCTGAAAGTTCTAAAGTACAATGTCAGACAATTTGGCCAAACTAGTGGAGAACTTAAAGGGACCCATGCAGAATATTCATCACTTGCACTCTGGAGTTTAAGGGACTTTGAGAAAGATTCACCACTTACTTGTGATGAACTTGAAAGGTGAGAGAGCCTGTGACTGCCACTTCCTCAGCCTGGTGGCAGATAGAAGAGCACATCTGCCAGGGGTAACAGCCACATGTCCAGAGGGGGCTGGAGCAAGGGTTCATTCATGTTGTCTCAACTGCAGGTTCCTCCAGAGGGAAGAGAAAATGAAATATTGGTACTTCTATTATTTAAGAAGTTTTATTATATTGCTCTAAGTGCTAATTTCTTTTTTATTTGATGCTTCTTGGCATCTGCTGTGATTCCTGAATCCAAGATGCCATAGCTTTGTTCAGTGCTGCACAATTGTCACCTGTTGCCTCTTTCTTCACCTCTTAGAACTTTCTAGAAGGTTAGACCTTCTCATTTTCTCTCTCTTCTATCACAGATTGTCCTACTTTGTGCTTCTATTTGGATTATTACTTCAGATTTATATTCTATTTCCCTAATTCTCTCCTTATCTGTATCTAATCTGATAATTAATCTGTCCATTAAGCATTTCATTCTTTCTTTTTTTTCAAGTTCATATTGCTTCTTTTGAAATCTGCTTCACCTTCTGTTATAATCTCTCTTTCGTTTCTCATGTTTTCAGTTACTTTTTTTTTAATTTCTTTGAGCATTGAAGCATGTTCAAACTTTTTTACAGTTCTTTTATTCTTTGTGCAATATGGATACATGTTAGATGGAATTTTTTAGCTGTGAACATTGGGTATTCTGAGAAATGTGATTTGATAATATATTTCCTAAGGAATATATTTTTTGGTCTATGACAGGTGCCCCAGGATATTACTAATACAGAACTACTTTAAGTTTATCTCCCAGTTTAGGGATCTCCTGCACCATGCAGGTAAAGAAATTGAACGTTCGACTCTAATTGGACTATGCTTTGGTTATAAGTTTCCAAGAATTTTTTTGTACCCATAGTTAAGCCTGAGACAATTTGTAATCTTTCTTTGCTTATGGATAATATTCCTTTGTGTGTTCAATTCCATCTCTTCACTTTGGCTCATCTCATCTCCCCCTCAAAATTATAATCTGAAACTTGAAGCTTCTGGCTCAAGAAAATGCTTACAGGATAGCAAGGATTTCAGTGCTAGATTATAGCGTTACAGTCTGTGTGTCTGTTTTCTGTTCATTGTGGACATTGCTGGCTTGTTTTTTTTCTTTCTTAGAAGCTCTTCTATGCATTTAAAATATTTGTCATACTTTAGTATTTTTTTATATTTTTATACTTTAGTATTTTTATATTTTTATATTATACTTTAGTATTTTTAATATTTTAAAAGAAATATTGTTTAGGAAATTTAAATTCTGTTGCCAAAAATGGAGCTTCCAGGAAATTTTTAATGTAAATATTACCTTCCAATTTACCAGTTTGTAAATAAGATACACAGAACTGATTGTAAATAACCTGTGTAATCATCTAGAAAAACTTTTTAAAAAGGAGAATATAGTCAGATTTTTATAATCCATTTTTGTGTGTGTTCCCTGTATTGTTCCCTGTGTGTTGTATGTTTTTAATCACCTAGGAATTAGGGGAACTTTACTCTTTGTAATCCACCCAGGATGTGTGTGTGTGTGACAGCAGGTTACGTTACTTTAGTTATTTTATACCATAGAAACATTTCCACCATGAATGTTTAACTCATTATTCAGGATGCATAGGAAGATTTTGAGTAAGCCTATCTAGATTATTTCTAAAGCAAGCCAGAAGACCTTGGCACAAACCCAATTTTAAGAAAGGCAAGCCATGGTATGATTTCAGTCCATAGCCAGTTTCTTCTTACAGTGACCTGTCATTTTCTTGAACACAGGAGAAATGTTCAGTATTGTTTCTCACTATAACATTCAAGACTCTAAAATGTGAAAGGGGAGCTTAGGTAGCCTGGATGGTTAAGCATCTGCCTTCCACTCAGGTCAGGATCACGGGGTCCTGGGATTGAACCCTAGCTTGTGCTCCCTGCTCAGCAGGGGAGTCTGATTCTCTCTCTGCCCCCTTCCCTGAGCATGTGTGTACTCTCTCTCTTACATAAATAAAATCTTAAAAAAATATTTTAAAAATGTGAAAGACATAAAAGTATGAAATTACAGGTATGAAGAGATTGTGTATTTCTTGTTAGGCGTTGTCATATTGAAATGTAACAAAACCCCATATTTCATCAATTTCTAAGGCATACATTTTTACATTTTAATATATGAAATTGGAATGTACCTTGTACTTGATAGTCCATACAACTGTTCACAAATATTTTTTTATTTCCTAGTGGCATATGAAATATTAAAAAAATGCATCTCATAATCTCATAATTAATGGTACTTTATATTTGATGAAATATAATATTTTTATTTTTTTAAGTCTAACTGGCAAATTTCCTTGCCTATTTATTATTCTGAAGAGGTTACTATTCCCAGGAATATTTTTTTCCTGAACAAAAATTTACTGGAAGGTTTTGGTATTTATTCATAAGTGAGGCATAAAGGCAAATTAAATCCAAAAAATTTGTCCATGCTTATATATATTAAGTATCTACTATTTTCTCATACATAATGCTGTTTGGAAGTGCTCCTAATATTTTAATACTTGATTATTCCTCTGTCACGGGGTTTGTTCATATCAAAGACAAGGATAATATGTCTTTGAAAGTTGAAAGGTCATAAATGACGTTTTGAAGATGTATTTGTCTCTGACAAATTCAGTAACTTAGACATACTGACTCAACATATTTTAAGATTGTGGTTAAAATAGAACTACCCATCTGACACATACACTGTTTAGGAGGAGTCTAATTACAAGTGCACGTTACCCTTCAGGTAGTACGTGCTTAAAAATGATATTGAACAAAAAGTGTATGAGCAGTAAGGTAGAAGGCAACATATTTAGGGGAAGAAATTTTGATGATCTTTTATTATCAACATCAACAAACATAAATTTAGCTCAAATTATGTGTAAATATAGCTCTGTGCTCTTCATGCTGAAAAAAAAAGTTAACATTTGGTTCTATGTTACACTCCAGAAAAACACAGGCTAGCAGTTGAGAAGATAGTACATGAGAGGTGATAAAAATTACTAATTTGGAAGTGTTTACAGATTTTCTTGTCCTACTGCCTGCCAAAGACTTCTGTATTTTATAGCCCTTATCTGTCTACTCCCACAAAGTCTCAAAAATATGAGGATAGAGAGTCTCTACTAGGCTGGCTCCTATACATATCTTAACTTCTGTAAAAAATAAGTGAAAAGGAGGAAAGTCATGCAAATCACATGTAGAACTTAATGATTATAGGCAAAACACTTTTTTTTTTTAAAGATTTTATTTATTTATTTGACAGAGAGAAACACAGCGAGAGAGGGAACACAAGCAGTGGGAGCGAGAGAGGGAGAAGCAGGCTTCCCGCCGAGCAGGGAGCCTGAAGTAAGGCTCGATTCTGGGTCTCTGAGATCATGACCTGAGCCAAAGGCAGTCGCTTAACCAACTGAGCCACCCTGGCGCCCTCAAAACACTTTCTAAACCACCCCCCATATCAAGAAACCGAACAAGCCTGCCAGCCTTCCTAGCCCTTCCATGTGCCTTGTTCTAATGATCTTCTCTCCCCCTGGACATAATGACTAGATTCCTCTAGTAATCATTTCCTTGAATCTTATGAATGTTCATATCTAAAAACTATAGTTTAGTTGTGCCCATTTTTACATGTGTTAACAAGTCTTTAAATTTACGGGTTACCCTGCAGGGCTTTAAAGAGGTGCTCATGGCCAAGGTTTTTCCAGTTGCCTTCTCATGGTTCAATTCATGTTCTGCCAGAAAAAGTTTTCTTTTGGAAATTCTCACGATAATCCAACTTTTAGGTTTTTGTTTTGTTTTGTTTTGACCTCATAAGTCATTTGCTCCTTATGTCTAAGTACACAAAGAATTTTTGCTTTGTCTTTTATTTTTATTTTATTTTATTTTTAAATATTTTATTTATTAGACAGAGAGAAACACAGCCAGAGAGGGAACACAAGCAGGGGGAATGAGAGAGGGAGAAACAGGCTTCCTGCCAAGCAGGGAGCCCGATGTGGGGCTCGATCCTGGGTCTCCGGGATCATGACCTGAGCCAAAGGCAGACACTTAAGACTAAGCCACCCAGGCATCCCTGCTTTGTCTTTTAAAGCCCAATAATTTTGCAGAAATATGTCTTGTTGTTGGCTCTTAGTTGATATTCTTAGGTATGTGGTGTGCTTTTGTCAATCTTAAAATGTCAAGAGGCAGGAATTAAGCAAAAGGATTTATTTGGGAATGCAGAACTGCCGTTTGAGGTACACAGATTTGGGGTATCAATCTAAATAGTGTCTCACTGGGGAGCAAAAGTCAGGAATTTTTTTTAGAAAATATTTATTTTATCTTATTTATTTGAAAAAGAGAGAGTGCATGAGAGAGAAGAGGTCACAGGGAGAAGCAGACTCCCTGCCAAGCAGGGAGCCCTATAGGGGATCCCGGGACTGCGGGACTCCAGGAGCATGACCCTAGCCGAAGGCAGTCGCTTAACCAAGTGAGCCACCCAGGCGCCCAAAAGTCAGGGATGTTTAAAGACAAAAAGAGAATGCCCATAAGTTGTTTACAAAGAAGTTTGGTTGATGATGGGGAGAGAACACTAATCTTGATTAAACACAATCAGTTGCTAAGGCTATCACTAAGCAGAAGTCTCTGTAGTAAAAGTTACTGTAGCAAGTGACAAGTGTTCTTGCAGAGTCCTTGATCTGTGATTTGGTGCAATTTAAAAGTTCATGGTTCCACCTGTGAAGTCATGTATAATGCTTACCTCTGCAGTGACCTCCTGGCTACATTTTAAAATGATACATGTGACTTTATTTTGTTTCATTTTTCACAGTTTGAATACTTAGTTTCAAATCTTTATGTTTTAGAAAAGCATTCCTGACTTATGGATTTTTGTATTGGTATTGTTCTTTTGATGGTTATATACCTCTTTAAAACTCTATGATAAATGTGTTGGGTATTCCTTGTCTAAAATATTTGTTATGTTTTCTCCAGTGTTTTTACTTTTCTTTATTTCCTTTTGATTTTTAAAGACTGCCTCTCTTTCATTTTCATTTGTCAAAGTATTACCTGCTATGTTTATATGTTCCTGTGTTCCTTTTAATTTAGATTTCATTTCTGAAATAATTTCCCTGTCTTAATTTTTTCTGAATTTTGTCACCTTGTTTCTGAGCTAAACTCTCATTCATGTTGTTCTTTCATTTCTTCAGTTTCTTTTCTCAATGTCTTTCAGTTCATTTTAAAACACTTGGTTATACTTTTGATCTTTTTTGTGAGCTTTGTCTTTCTGGTATACTTTCATTGTCTGCAGGAATGGTGTTCTGCCCTTTAATAACCTTTCTCTTATAATAACAATATATAGAATTTAACCGTAATAATTTTCTGTTGCCCAATTTAAAAAATACTAATTTCCCTGAATTTTTCAAAGACAGCTGTGTTCAGAATATTTTTTCTTGCTTCACAGAGTTCCCTTGTAGGTGGTTGTCTTGTAGTATTAAAAAAATATAGTGACTTCTCCTGTGAGAGTTCCTGGCCCTATTCCCATCCTCTACTTTTAACTGAATCTTCTTTTCTTTATCTCTGTGACCTTGTCCTGCTCAGCTTTGATTTGGCTCCCAGCAGTTTCCCTGCATTCTTTAGTGTGGAGCCCTCCTAGCACATAGTATTAGTTACTTGAATTTAAGAGTTCACAGGGCTTCTGGCCCTGATTGGTTGAGCTGGCTGAGACCTAGACTCTTGATTTCACCTCAGATCATGATCTCGGTGTCATAAAATGAAGCCCCACATGGGGCTCAGGGCAGTTTGCTTGGGATTCTCTTTTTCTCTCTCTCTCTCTCTTTCTGCCCTTCACCTGGCTTGTATAACAAACAAACAAACAGATAAATATTTAGGGGGGAAAAAAGAGTTCACAGGGCCTCCACGGTTCTTGTAGGCTTTACTAGGATGTTTATATTCAACCAGTTTTGGATAAAAATCTTCCCAAGTTTAGCTGATGTTCTCCAGTCAGCCAGTTGTGCTTTCCAGTGAATATTTGTTGGTTGTTGTGGAGTTCCTTTGTCTTTAGGTCTGTCATCTATCCCATTACTTCCCTTTGTTTCTTCCCATACATGCAATGATGCCATCCAAGCAGAGCTTCTGGTTGTCAGTGATTTAGGTTCTTACCCATTTGTAATTTGAGTTTCATGATCCTGCCTTGAAATCTAGTTTTGTTATGTTTGTTGTGGGGGTGGGGTGTGGGGGGATTGTTGTTTTTATTAGTTTGCTTTGTCTTTATGGGAGGATTTCAGGAGTTTCAAAAGCAGGGCCACCAACATGGCCATCTTCCCCAAATCCTCCTTTTGCTATTTTTTTTCTGGTTTCTATACTTCTGTGATTCAGAATAAGGGAATTGGCTTAGATGCAGGGAACCAGAATTATAATGGGTTGAGGAGAAGGGAAGAAATCTTAGCCAATATACATATGAAGATTTGGGAGAGAAAAGAGGAAAAGAAAGTAAAATCAAATTAAAGACTGAGAAGGAATTTTGTAAAAGTTCTGGAAAATGAAATGCTATGGAAGAGGATATGGCTTTTAGAATGCAGAGGCAATAAAGGGAAATGTAAGAAGTTGCTTAGATGTATGAATTGGGTCCCATGTACTATCCTTGATGAGATACAAGAATAGAAACAATTGCTTTTACAGTTGAACATATTTTTAACTAATCTTCCCAAGGACTGAATCCCATGGGTTGCAGCTTCAAAACAGTGGAAATATGTGTGTAAAAGTTATACCCTTCTGAAAAAGTGAGGTAGGAGATGTGCAAAACACAGTATATAAAGAAGCACCTGGCTGGCACAGTTGGTTAAGTGTCTGGCTTCCGTTTTGGCTCAGGTCCAATCCTCAAGGTTGTGAGATCGAGCCCCACATGGGGCTCCTTGCTTATCACAGAGTCTACTTGGGTTTCCCTCCTACATATATATATATGGTCCAATATATGTACATATATGTGTATATGTACATATGTATATATATGGTCCAAAAGAACACCAGCATGTATTTATACTAGCCAAATTCTCAAGTGAACTGTTACCACAACATTCAAGCACAGGCCTTCTGAATTTTGAGCCAATTATCTATTCATTATACTTTGTAATATCCTTCCTCCAGTGTATTGATAGCAATGATGAACATTTATCCAAAACTGTAAGCTAGACATCATCTCCTGTGCTTTTTTACAGGCTATATTTCATTCAACCTCACAAGTTTATGAGATTGCCACTATTCTTGTCTATAGTTAGGGAAAGAAGGACTTCGGCTGAATAATTCTCCAAGCCCACATTGCTGTTGAGTGGCATAAACACTGATTACAGCTTATGTGTGATTTGTGCTCACTGTCTTCAAACCCAAGTTCTTAATCACCACATTGTGTAATTAGATGTCGTAAATGGGACCAGATCTTCATCTGTCAGCTATTAATCCTCAAATTTGGGCTCACTCTGTTTATGTTTCCACATTCAAATCCAGGTTTTTGTTCTTTTGTTTGTTTACCAAAATTCCACTTGTTTGAAGATTATTTCTGAACAGAATGGGATTACTCTTTGGGCAAAGACATTCAAGGGGCCATATGTTCTGTTCGAGTCTCCTGGTATGAAATAGAGCCAGAGGAAAGAAACCTATATGAAGTCAATCTTTGGTAACTTCAGAATGAGCTCCCTGCAGTGGTGTTTGTCAGTGTAAAGTTCTGGAATGATAGAACTCCTCTCTAAAGTATTTTCTGATTTCAAACTATAGAATATTTCAATATAGGGCTTAGAAATTATTTAAATTTATTGGTAATTTAGTAACATTTTATCCCAGAATTAAAGCCTTGTTTCCTTTTTAGCTTACCTGAAAATCTATAATTCCTCTAATCCTTGGTAATCTGCAGTGTGAAAATATCTTAATCTCTTGTACCACCATCTAAAATATCTAACTACTTATCTGGAATTAACCTCAGTCCTTTTTTTTTCTTTCTTTTTTAAGATTTTATTTATTTATTTGACAGAGAGAAACACAGCGAGAGAGGGAACATAAGCAGGGAGAGTGAGAGTGAGAGAAGTAGGCTTCCTGCCAAGCAGGGAGCCTGATACGGGGCTTGATTCCAGGTCTCTGGGATCATGACCTGAGCCGAAGGCAGTCACTTAACCCACTGAGCCACCCAGGGACCCCACCTCAGTCATTTTTAAGAGTGAATTAAGGATCAGTTCTCTTTTTTCCCCTGAGGCTTAAATTTGATATAGTATTCTCTCAGCTTAAAAGAAAAGTTATTTAAAATGTAAGAATGTTTGCAGAAATGAGATATAGGGGCTCCTGAGTGGCTCAGTCATTAAGTGTCTGCCTTTGGCTCAGGTCATGATCTCAGGGACCTGGGATGGAACCCTGTGTCAGGCTCCCTGCTCAGTGGGGTCTGCTTCCCCCTGTTCCCCTACCCCCACTTGTGCTCTCTCTCAATAAATAAAATCTTCTTTTTTTTTTTTTTTTAATTAGAAAGGGGCGCCTAGGTGGCTCAGTCATTGAGCATCTGCCTTCGGCTCAGGTCATAATTCTGGAGCCCCAGGTTGGAGGCCCACATCGGGCTCCCTGCTCGGCGGGAAGCCTGCTTCTCCCTCTCTCACTCCCCCTTTCTAGCTGTGTTTCTCTCAGTCAAATAAATAAAATCGGAAGGAAGGAAGGAAGGAAGGAAGGAAGGAAGGAAGGAAGGAAGGAAAGAAGGAAAGAAGGAAAGAAGGAAAGAAGGAAAGAAGGAAGGGAGGGAGAGAAAAGAACAGAAAAGAAAAAAGAAAAGAAAAGAAAGAAGACATAGATAAAGCAGTGTAAGCCAGTTATTATTTTTTAAAAAGGTAACAGTTTGGCGTACAGTAGGGGAAAAAAGATAATCTTATCTTTGTAAAAGTGGCTTTTTTTGTGTTCTAGAAGCCAACACAGCTGTCTCACAGAGGAGCAGGGAAAGCTGCAGGGGCTTGGATATAAGGGCAGCCAGAAGCAGTACCCCCTGCTTAGCACGATTGCATCTGATCTAATTAACAAGAAGGCACTGCGACTGGATGTCACAGACTTGATTAATTTTCAAGTAGGACAAATAGAAACAGGGAAGACTGATGCTCTGATCTTCCTAATTAACTCAGATGATTCATAGTGATTTACTAGCCGGGATCTCCACTCTTCCATTACACAGATAGACAGGAGTTTGCTTTTTTTTTTTTTTTTTTAAGATTTTTTATTTATTTGACAGAGAGAAACACAGCCAGAGAAGGAACACAAGCAGGGGGGGTGAGAGAGGGAGAAGCAGGCTTCCCGCCGAGCAGGGAGCCCGATGTGGGACTCAATCCTGGGTCTCCGGGATCATGACCTGAGCCGAAGGCAGTCGCTTAACCAACTGAGCCACCCAGGCGCCCCAGGAGTTTGCTTTTTGAGACATGATCTGACAATTAAGATGCACAGGCAGGGCCTTAAGAAACCTAATTTTCCAAGTGTTCTGCTTCTAATGCTAGGGTTTTTACTTGAATGAATCCTCACCTTGTTCTAGCTCTGTACAGAAGAAATAGCCAGAGCAAAATGTTCATACTCAGGCTTTCCAAAGGCACAAATGGAAATATTAATACTAGTTAACAAGTTCCATGTAAAGATTAATTTAACTGAGAATTATCAGTGACATGAATGACTGTTACTAGGATCGGGGGAATATATTATTAGCCTTCATTTGCCCATACCCTTTCTAATAGACATTAAAGGACTGAACTGTTTCTGAAAAAAGTGGCGGAATCGGATATCAGGTACTAGGGGTTGTTTTAACTGCTTTAGTAGACCAGTGGATGTTCTTTCTGCCAGTCTCTCAAATTCCATATTTTGCTTACAGGAACATGTGTTTCAAGGCTTTGGAGGTTCAGCATGCAAAGATCCCTTTTTGTACCTGCAGAACCAGCACATTTGTTGAGAATAGCAAGGGTCAGGCTTTGACATTTTCCAGCTTGTTATCTCTTTAATTTTCCATCTGCTTCTTTTGCCACTGCCTTCCAAAGGAACATCTGCTGCACATCTGAGAGAAGGAAAGGAAGATTGGATTCATGCCACCTGGGTCTGCAGTCCTAAACCTTGGGATTCAGATTAAAGGAAGGGAAGAAGACTAACAAATGGTCCAGAAAATGAAATGAGGACAAACAGTCTGTTAAGAACGAAGCTTTATTTCCATTTATTGCAGAGCCCACACGACCAAGCAAGCTGGA
Organism: Spilogale gracilis; assembly: GCA_004023965.1. Classification (NCBI taxonomy): domain Eukaryota; kingdom Metazoa; phylum Chordata; class Mammalia; order Carnivora; family Mephitidae; genus Spilogale; species Spilogale gracilis. The sequence goes on from PITA01028096.1 coordinate 14,747, forward strand.
CAACAACGTCTGCCATCAGCAAGGGCTAGGACAGGGGAGGCTGCTGGTGCCTGGGGGAAGGCAAGAGCAGTTTCCGGAGCTCAGATGCGCCCTCTGGTGCCTGAATTTACACTCACTCACACAGGCTGCTCACATACCCTTTAAGCATTTATGGGGCAGCTGCCTGGTTTATGGAACCAGGCTTTGTTCTGGGCTTTCTGGAGGCAAAGGTGATTACAAGATATATTTCCTATCTTGAAAGAGCTGGCCTAAGATGAGGGAGAAGGGCAAGTAGATAGCAGATTACAATATACAATAATAAATTCTGCTCCCGCTGGCTGGGAGCACAGAGAAGGAAAAAGAAGTGAGTGTTTAATCCTATGAAGCAAAATGGTGGCTCAAGGGGAGGAGAGGGCTACAGAGACTTCTGTGAGTGGAGTCTGGAAGGATAAACAGGAACATTAGAGAACAAGCTCTTTTTTTCGCCTCAGGATCAAGAGGAAGCATGTAACAGCCCATCTTCGCATTGACTCAAAAGCTGAGTGCCCCCAAACCTTAAACCCACGCGCTGCCCCCTCAGTGTCCAGGCATCAGTGATTTTGTCCAATGTGCCAGTTGGTTATGCCATGTCTTAATATCATCTGAAGAATCACTAATGAGCATAGCAAAGTCTTATCCGAGTGGGAGAGAAGTTTCGGTATAAGAACCACTTCTTAATTTGTTGTCATGGAGTCATCGATTGTCAGATTTTGACTGTCCTTAAATACTGAACTTTGGCATCACCAGAATCTGATATGTAAGACCACAATAGCCAAGCCAATTACATTTTTAGACTTAGGAGTTTCTCTGCCATCAAGTATTAACTGCCTATCTGGTGTGGGCACCACGAGACACACAGAAGTATAAATCATGACCTTTGAAGCTAGGAAGCTAAAATCTAACTGGGATGATAAGCAATTAGTTCTTTAGTTCTGACATGACAAATCCTCAACATGTAACTGAGACAAGGATGAGGCTAATGTGATAATGCTCAGTGAATGTATGCTTTCTTTACTTTCCAGGCTCCCTACAAATAGGTATAAGACATTATCATTTGCTTTACTCACAAGATATACCAAGATGCAGATGTAATTAGCATCATCTCTGATACACTAATATGTTGTCTTGACATTTTAACGAATTTTTTTATTTTTTATTTTATTTTTAAAATATGCTTTCACAAAATGCAAATGACTGGGGAAAAAATCAAACATCTTTTTTTCTGTCACATTTTCTTTTCAAAACAAAGTTTTCTCAACTTAAAAACACATTGAGGAATTTTTTGACGTTTTTATTGCTGTCAACTAGCAAGCTATTTGATAAAATTAAGTATTTGCTTAATTTTACTTTGGATTAACTCACGGAAATCCTTAGGTTATTATAAGCATGTAATGTTTCAGTTTGTGGTTAGTTTCTTAGGTAGAGTTTAAAGGCATAAAAGTTTTTAAGTTTTAAATCAAATCATTAGATATAGTAGATAAGAGAATTCCCTGTGTTCACCTACAAGAATGGACTTAAAGAGAAACTGATGATTGAAACACTTCATGATTTCAAAGTAGAAACAAAAGGAGGATTTCTACAGCATTAGGTGATTGGGCCACCAGAAGAAAAATCCCCAAGTGATTTCTATCAGGACGCCACAATCCATTATTCTTAGTTTAAGGCTGATAGGAGCACAGTGTATTTTTGAGTTGGAATGCATGCCTGACTTATCTAATTTGTAAATGAGAAAACATTTGTGGCTGAGTTTGATGCAAATGAGCCTCGGGTAAGTTCCTGAGGGAGGGGCATAAGCAGATTTAATAAACTGTTTAAATATTCCATGCCTAACATTTTCTGAATTGGGGGATAACTACACATAATTTCCTTTGGCTTCAGTATAATACAGATCAGGCATAATAAATACATCAAGTAGGACTAAGCCAATTGCTGAAACGTGACTGTATTTAGTTGATAATGGAAAAAAATAAGCCTTGGCATCATTATTACTTAAATGAAGCACAGAACAAACTCTGAGTTAATCACCTTCCAACCTTTTTCTCCAGATAATATTCTTTTCTTTTTCTACAGATGTCTGTTCCATAATTCTAGTGGGGTTTATCCTTTTTCCTAACATTGAGGCGGGTGTAATGGGAGATGAGCTATATATTCTCATTATCTCTGCAGCTCTTATATTCAACTTTTGATGGGCGGGTAGAGCACTGCTCCAACCTCCACAGTCAACATGTCTTCTCTCTTCCTGGTTTTTCCTCAAAGATTAATCTGAAAATGATGGTTACGTGGGGGAGAGCCATGCCTGGATATTCTTCCTTAGCATACTTCTAATTGCCTTTGCTCTGTCATCCTTAGGACTACCAAGAGGCCTCTAATTTGGAACAATTTGTAACTCGATTTTTATTGAAGGAGACCTTGAATCAGCTGCAGTCTCTCCAGAATTCTCTGGAATGTGCCATGGAAACTACTGAGGAGCAAACCCGTCAAGAAAGGCAAGTTAAATATTTTCATGATATCTCTTTAGTGATGATGAAAGACCAGTTGAGGGGCATCATGCTTAAGCTACTGAAAACTAAAAATGAGAATTAATAAATTTAAAGAGAAAAACAAGAGCCTTCTGTGGGTGCTCACCTTATATTTTGCCTCTAACAGCAGCCATTCTATTTTTACTGTCCATCATTTACTCAAGTTTAATGCAAATTTAGTAGATGGAGAAGACTTTAAAAGACAGATACATTTTACGTAGTCCTGACTCTTCAGGAGGCTAAAGTCTATTAAGACATGAAGTATGAGAGACTTTGGACTCTGAGAAACAAACTAAGGATTTTGGAAGGTGGGAGAGGGGGGATGGGAGAGCCTGGTGGTGGGTATTGAGGGCATATGTTACATGGAGCACTGCATGTGGGGCATAAACAATGAATCTTGGAACACTGAAAAAATAAAATAAAATAAATTATTAAAAAAAGGAAAAGGGGGGGAAAGACATGAAGACTAAAACCATAATGTAAGATTCAAAGTGATATATGTATCATACAGAAGGGGACATAATGTGCCAAGGATTTAGGAAGAGTAAGAGACGGAATATGGATAGAGAGATGAAAGACAATATCATGGAATTTCCTGATGATCTTTGAATTCATCTTGCAAGTGAGTATCATGTGAAAATGTGGAAATGATAGCGACTCAGAGGCTAAGTGAACCTGGATGTACCTGGGGTCTTGGGAATAGAATCAGCCGATTTATTTAAGGAAATAAAAATGAATGGTAGGGAAAGATTTTAAAATTCAAGACCACCAGTTAATATCAGTGAGGAGATAAGTAATGCTATGTAAAAGCTATGTAAATAAGGGTGCTAATGCTTAAGAAGAATCTGAATTAGAACTGTAAAGCAGATATCAAAATTATTCTAACCAACAGTCGGTACTTTCTTCAGTTGCCATTGTTGACACCTTGTAAGCTAGAGAAAGACTTGGCAAAACTCCGGCTTATGCAACATATTTTGCATGTGTTACTTCCAACCTACACATATGACCATCTAACTTTTGCATTTTAAATTAGGGAGAACCACACGGTAACTTTTTTGAACAGGCTGATAATAGACTACTCAGTAGGGCCAATTTTTCTAAACAAACTAATGGATACGTAATTATTAGGACATCTCAGAGAAACAGTGGAATTTTCAACCATGTGTTTACAATGTCAAAATGAGTGAGCACCACCAAATTCTAACAAAAAAACCTCTAATCTCAAATCTAATGAGCTCATGCAGCTGATGAGCATGAGTGTGCTCTGTGCAATAGATCTGGGCATTTTTACCCTATAAACTTCTTATTTTCAGTGCATTCAGTGATTCCATATTAAATGGCAGGTGTAACAAATAGCTTTAGAAAAGCAACAACCCCGTTCCTCAAGTTTGAGTGGAGGATAACTAAATATCTTGAGACACGATGAAATTGATTTCATGTTCCACATGGAAAAATTCTGTTGGTTTCTCTGTTTTGTTTAGATTTTCTTGATGTGAAGTGGATTCTCCCTTTTTAGAATCAATTATTTGCCACCTGAGAGGAGGCCTGAAAAAGCACTATGCGTCCCTTCTTCACCAGCACTTTGGGTTTTTTCTATAGTCTTCTCCTGCAAACTTGAGTTCTGCATTCACCACCATATAGGGAATATATGACGAATAGCTGTGCTTTGTGTCAGGCCATAGGCTAGCCGTGCCGCCTGTGAAAACTACCAGCAGCTGCCTGGCAGAGGAATGTGATAATGCAGAACTTAAAGAAAGTAGGAGACACTAGAGGACTAATAAATATTTTATTTCTAGGCTTCTAGCCCAAACAGAGCTTGGAAGAATGAGAACTATTATAGGTCTGATGTAAATTATGGTATTTGACTCTAAGGTACCCAGGCATGCCTAGATTCTACCCAAATCCATGAGACTCCTCCCAGGGAGGTTTTCATTAAAAGATAAATAAAAAACTAGTTTCCACTATGGATTTGTGCCCAACTTAAAGTGTCTAGTGACCCTGATTGAAGAGTGGGAATTAGGCTTATGCTTAAAAGCACTATGTCTCCACTCCATAGCTCCATGTAGCAATCAGCGGACCACCAGAAACCAAAGTAAAGAGAGCCCCACGGGCCCTCACCAATGGAGAAAAAACAGGACAGGAAAGATGGCTGTCCCTTTGCCATGGTATTAGACAAGAGACCAGTAAATAAGCCTCAGAGGAGATAAGACTTGAATGGGATCTTTTTTTTTTTATTGTTACTTAAAATTTTTTCCAGTGTTCTAAGATTCATTCCCCGTTCCCCACACCCAGTGCTCCACGCAATAGGTGCCCCCAGTACCCATCACCAGGCTCTCCCATCCCTCCACCCCCCTCCCTCCAAGTCCCTCAGTTTGTTTCTGTGTCCAAAGTCTCTGTTGTTTCATTTCCCTCCTTAGATTACCCTAGTTCCCATTTACTTTCCTTCTCCCACTGTCCTCCAGTTTACCCCTCATGCACCGCAAGTAAGTGAAACCATGTGATACTTGACTTTCTCTTCTTGGCTTATTTCACTCAGCATAATCTCTTCCAGTCCAGTCCATGTTGCTACAAAAGTTGGATATTCATCCTTTCTGATGGAGGCATAGTACTCCA
>PITA01028097.1:0-19900 GCA_004023965.1 Spilogale gracilis
TTTTTTTTTTTTGCCTTCAAACAAATGAACAGTAGGACTTCCTAAATGCAAATAAGTGAGAAGCTAATTATATGTACACTTGAGCAATATCCAGTATTTACTTCATAATGATCTTTCAATGTGAAACAATAAATAAATAAACAAACAAATAAATAAATAAATAAAATTTTAAAACAGCAGCAGTTAATTGTGGATCATGTCCTGGGCAGCAGGATCCTTGTATAGGTCTCCAGGACCTAGAACAATACCTAGGAGTGAATGACTGAATAGATGAATGAACAATACCTCATCCTTCTCAAGGCTAATTAACTATCATCAGAATGACTCTGGGAATACAACCGAACAAAAGGAAAAGGTAAGCCTGTTTAGCAAGGTAGCATCTTCAGCTGATGAGGATGCTGTTATCATGGTTTCTGAAGAGAATACCCATTTTCTAGAAAACTGCCTGTTTCAATAAAGTAGATATTTTATACTCAGCTGGTCTTGGGCCACGGTAGAAAATGGGCAAGCAGATTGTTTTTAAGGGTGTTTGTGCATTACAATGCTTTAGCTCGGCATAAACTATTCAAGCCATGATTCAATACTCTGAGTTCCAATCAAGTTTGTAAAATGAGATGTCAGATTGAAAATCTCTGCCAGAATTAAGTTACTTCTCAGAAGGTCCTTCCGTGTAATCAGCAGAATAGTACAAGGGCACGCAGGAGAAGAGAAGGAGAAAAGCCATGCATAAAAGAAAACATGGTAAAACTGTGCATAAGTTATGGAGCTTTAATGATATTTTTAATTAAATATTTGGCCAAATATTTGATAAGTCATCACATATAATTATGAAAAAGTGAAATATCAGAAAAGAATCCATTAAAGATGCTCAAATCAGATGTGTTGAATTACTTATTTCCAAACTCTGCTAATCTTACATATAAAAAAAAGTTTGAGGGCTAAAAATAACTGAATCAATAGAAATTAATAGTTTACCATGCAAGCTTTGATGATTAGTTTGCAATGCTGCTGATAATGGCACAAAAATGTGTGTTAGAGCTGTGAGATTTTCCATGAAGCTGCTACAGTATCTTTACCTGGCTTCAATTATAAATGTAGAAATTCACAGAAATTCCATCAGATTTGCTGGGTTTTTTTTCCACTGTAAATCTCTCACAGTCTTTCTTTTAGTTAATCATAACTGCCCGATTGTATGCAGTTGAGGAAATTCTTCAAAGAACTAGTGATTCAAATGAATCACTTTGATATTTAGTGTTCATATTTCTGAATAAATACTTTAAATTTTTTGTTTGAATCATCTCCTGTTTAGTTAAATTGCTTTTTAAAAATTTTTAATTTTTAAAAAAGATTTTATTTATTTGAGAGAGAGAGAGCAGGAGAGAAAGCAAGCAGCAGGGAGGAGCAAAGGGAGAGGGAGAAGCAGGCTCCATGCTGAGAAGGGAGCATGACATAGGGCTCAATCCCAGGACCCTGGGATCATGACCTGAGCTGAAGGCAGATGCTTAACTAACTAAACCACCCAGGGCACCCCATTAAATTACTTTTTAAATATATTTTTGCATGAGGACACATTTCTGAGTGCCTGATTGTGTTTTATTTATATTCATTAGTTAGAGATGTTTTATTTAATTAGGAATTTCTTTTAATAACTAATTTAGAAAGGCTCTAATTGCATTGAAATTACATTTTAACTGTTACATTCAGAAGATCTATTTTAGATTATCATGGCCGTGAAACTCATAACTAGCAGAGTATAGATTTGAAAGAATCAGTTTAAAGTTCATATGTGAAATAGGGTAGAAGAAACAGGGGTGTGATTTCTTCTCTGAAGGGCATTCAATTAATTTCTCTACTTTGGAAGGGATGAAACTATTTAGTCAGTCATTGGATCACTGGACACATTCAGAGGTTCTGGAAAGATGAGAGGAAGAGAAAAGGAAGTTACAAGGAGTTCCTTTTTCCTCCTCGACCCATATCTAAACTTGGGTTAAGTTGGAAACATTAGCTGGCTTTACATAAACAAATAGATTTGTTGGTCTTTATTGAATTAACCAGTCAAATTAGTATAGTAAAACTACAATCAATTCAATGAAGATTTCAGTCATACCAAAGACTTATCATATTTTATTTGACTAGACTAGATTGTGATAGATTCAGACTATTATTAGACTAGACTTAGAATCCAAGATTAGTGTAAAGGAGCTTAGAGATAATCTGGTACAAACCTCCCACTTTACATGTTAGGATATTAAATTTTAAAAAGATTATTTATCTAACCTACTAGCAAAAGCCCGAGGTCTTACTGCTTTTATTCTCAATTTAGTCAAAATTGAAACGGTGATGGTATGGAATATAACAACTAGATTTGGGGTATGTTAAAACATCTTTGTTTTCATACTTCTCAGTCTTTCTTCCCCTCAAGAATGTTTACTTTCGACAGTCCACGTGTAGCCCATATGGATGCCATTATAGCACTTTTCTTTGTCACTTTTTTTTTTTTAAAGATTTTATTTATTTGACAGAAACACAGCCAGAGAGGGAACACAAGCAGGGGGAGTGAGAGAGGGAGAGGCAGGCTTCCTGCCGGGCAGGCAGCCCGATGTGGGACTCGATCCCGGGTCTCCAGGATCATGACCTGAGCCGAAGGCAGTCGCTTAACCAATTGAGCCACCCAGGCGCCCCTCTGTGTCACTTTTGATTATCAAGGGTGAGACTCCATTTGAGATTTTAACCAATATGAATGCCCAGATTGAGTTCACAGGAAAAATTTACTACTTACCATGGAGACCAGTTCTCATGAACCTAGCTTTTAGGACTCAGTTAAGCTAATAAGAATTAGGTTATAAATAAGCTAGATTCAAATAGTCATGTAGGTTAAAATGCTACATGAGAGATAAGGTAGTGTTCGTCAAATCTCTTCAGAGAGGGGCACCTGGGTGACTCAGTTGGTTAAGCGACTGCCTTCAGCTCAGGTCATGATCCTGGAGACCTGGGATCAAGCCCCACATTGGGCTCCCTGCTCAGCAGGAAGCCTGCTTCTCCCTCTCTCACTCCCCCTGCTTGTGTTCCCTCTCTCACTGTGTTTCTCTCTGTCAAATAAATAAAATCTTTTTTTAAAAAAAATCTCTTCAGAGAGAGATTCAGACTCATCAGGTCTGAGTTGATAGATTGGGCAAGGTTGAGAAACAAAGTCTGGTATCGGGAAGAAAAGCTGAAAAGGCAAGATCAGAGGTAGATCAGATGCAGAGATAGGGGATCCTTGTCTTGTTGGTTAGAGCATGCTTCAAAGGTTGAGGTCATTCAGGGACATTATTGGCTCTGTGGAGAAGCACAATGCTCTAAAATTACTTTTAATTTATTGTAGAGGTGCTTTAATTTAATACTAGAGGTGCTTCCTCTAGTATGTCTAATTAATTCAAGTTTACTTCACTGCGTCAAATTATAAGTCCTTACAGTTCCTGATGTTCCCTGTGTCTGGCATCACTGTCACCTGATTCATATTGCTGGAATCAAAACAAAAAGGATTCCATAGGGATGGTGAAGAAAACCTATACAGAGGAATTCTTTCCATTAAAGACGGTTTAAAAATTTGGTTTTAAAATTCATTAGCTGAGATTGTGGATGTACAGCTACCTCTTTAACAATGGTAGGACAACTTCATTTTCTTGAACACTTTTAACCTCTGAATCTTGTGGAAAAGAAATGCCTTTTGTTGTGATAGGAGGCTATGGAAAATTGTTCATGCCTACAGATGATCTAGAGAGCTGTTCAATTCTGGCTTAATTTTCATCAACATCACATGACTCATCCTCTGAGGTTTTTTTTTTTTTTCCTGGTGGAAAGGATGCCTTATTTTACCTCATTCTGACTTTGTTTCCACTTTTAAAGTACCATTGAGGGGTGCCTGGTTGTCTCAGATGGTTGAGGGTTTGCCTTCCGCTCAGGTCATGATCTGCAGGTCCTAGGATCAAGCCCCATACTGGGCTCTAAGCTCAGTAGGGAGTCTGCTTCTCTTTCTCCCTCTGCCTCCCCCCCTGCTTGTGTTCTGTGTCTCTTTCTGTCAAATGAATAAATAAAATCTTTAAAAAATAAAAAAAAGTACCAATGATAATTATACTTATCTCAAAGAGTTCTTATGAGAATAAAATAAATTATTAACACAAAGTGCTCAGAATCCTGCCTGGCAACAGGTGCTCAATAAATGTTAGCTTATTATTATAACTGTCCCTTCAGAAGGAGAACAGTTATGATGCTGGGGTAAGACAGAAAAGAATCAATGGATCATGTGGAAAGGTTTGTGACAAGAGGTGGCCTTTATCCATGCCCCATACACTCTGTCTTTACAAGTCCTTCTTTCAAGAGATGGAATCTCTTTTCCCACTCCTTGAATGCGGGCTGGACTGTGACTTCCTTAGAGTGAAAGGATGCAGTAGAAGAGATGCTGTGTCAGTTCCAGGCCTAATCCTCTAAAGGTATTGCACAATTCCACTCTGTGTCTTGGGACTTCTGAGTGCCATGAAAAAAATGTGGACTAGCCTGTTCAGAATGTGAGAGACCACATGAAATAACGATGATTCAGCCCAGGTGAGGCCATTCCAGATTAAGTAAGGCTAGAAAAACTGTCCTTCTGAGCCCAGCTGAGGTTACTGAACCGAAGAATTGTGAGCTGAATAAATAGTCATTGTGTTAAGCTTTCACAATTTTAGCGGTGGTTGATAAAGGGGTAGAGGGCTTTTGGGAAGAAGGCAGGTGGTGGGAAGGTGACCAGAAAATGTATGGTAAAAAAGAGTTTAAGAAGGTTTGATAGGGTTTGTTAACCAGGTTTGTCAGTGCCATCTCTAGTGGTGAGTGGCTGAGTTCTCCCCTTCCTGGCATGGGAAAAAGAGACAACTTTACAAATAGAAATGTCTTCATAAATGTGAATTTCTTTTACAAAAGGGAGATGTGTGCCCTGAATTTAGGTCTTTTTCTGGGTGTTCTGGTTCTCAGTAGCCTTTAGCTCAAAATAACCCATATGCCAAAGAGACATATTTTGGGGTGGTATATTCTGGTACTATTTAAGATATAGAAGAAAAAAAAAACCCAAACTTATGGTCTTAAGAAGTTATATTAATCTCTTAATATTGCTGCATACTTAGTGACTAAAGTGACACAAATTTATTATCTTATGGTTCTAGAAATAAGTCTAAATTGGTTGTACAGGGTCACTTTCCTTCTGGAGCCTCTAAGAATCTATTTCCTTGACTTTTCCAGCTTCTAGAGGCTGTTTATATTCTTCAGCCAAGTGCACAGCATTTCCTCTTCTCTGCTTTTTGGTTCCATCTTCACATGTCTCTGGTGCTCCTCCTGTCTTTCTTTTCTAAGGACCCTTGTGATTACATTGGGTCTACCCAGATAATCCAGGATAATCACATCTCAGGATCTTTATTTTAATCACAAATGCAAAGGTAATTTGTTTTCTTTTTCTTTCTTTCTTTCTTTATTTATTTTTTTAAAGATTTTATTTATTTGACAGAGAGAAACACAGCGAGAGAGGGAACACAAGCAGAGGGAGTGAGAGAGGGAGAAGCAGGCTTCCCGCCCAGCAAGGAGCCCGATGTGGGACTCGATCCCGGGTCTCCGGGATCATGACCTGAGCCGAAGGCAGTCGCCCAACCAACTGAGCCACCCAGGCGCCCCTGTTTTCTTTTTAAATTATATAAGATATATAATCACAGGTTTTTGGGATTAGGACATGAACTTATTTGGGGGCCTGTTTTTCAACTGGGCACAAGGAGGTTGCATTTTAGTGAAGTTCATCTTTATAGGATAAAGCCCAAGTTTTTGAATATAAGTCAGATAAATTTTTATGATCTTTCTTCCCAGCTATATCTCCAGTAACTCTGCCTCAGGTACCTAGTTCAGAAATCCTGCTTCTGTTACTTCTCCCTAACAGAACAAATCTGTTATTTCTCATCCTGTGATTTACCCCTTTCTACAGGACCTTGCTTATGCATATTGCTTCTCAACATCCCTGCACCCTTTGCCTGGAAAAATACTCACTGAGGGGTATCACCTTACCTGAGAATGGTTTCCCTCCTATTGACTCCCAAATGACCCTTTGCCTACTTCCACCATTGACTTTGTTAACACTGTCTTAGAACTATTCGTTTATGTGTTGGTTGCCTTGCTCCATTGCTCCAAAGCTCCTTGAGAGTTGGGAGTGTGCTATTCATTTTTCAAGCTTCAACACTTATCATAGTACCTGGAACACTATAATGGCTTAAGAATTTTCAAATGAGTGAGTATCACTGAAATTATTTATCTATTACTAATTATATGAGGAAGAAAGGAGGGAAAAGTTGAAGGAGGCTTTTTTTGTTTGTTTTTGTTTCTTATCTTGAATTTTAAAGAAAGTTTGGTAAAGAGCAGATTTCTTGCAGAGTCTGGAGAAGGAACAGCAATTGGGAAAGATGAGATGAGATGTAAATGACTCATAGGCAGTGATGATAACAAGAGCCAGAGGCACTGAAGCTTCAGGCCTGCTCCTCTTGGTTGGGGTGTTTTTGATTTGTGCCTGCTTTGATCCCTGCTGTGTAAGCTATAGCCCAGGATCTTCTGGAATGAAAACAAAAAACAAAACCACTTACTGCTTCCTGTTCCCAAGATCCTGGGTGTGCTACAGAAGAAACATATGGTGAGGGGGATGGTGACAAAAGAAAATCGTCTCCCAAAGGTAAATGGTCTCTCCGACATGGCTGAGAGCCGAAGCAAAGGGAAAGAGGATGCACAGAGAGGACATTGCAGTGTGCAGGAGAAAAGCAGAATGCAACATAAAAGCAGAGACAAGATAAAAGGGTGAGGTCAGCAAAGCTGTACTAGTAATGGTGGCAATGGGTGAACAAACCATATGTGGAGGGATTTTGTCAGCCTCTAGGACAACACATGGTGCACAGGTAGTGACATGTCAAGTGCTCTTATACTAAGGAACAGGATGATACAGTTGACAGATCAGGACTCGGGGAAAAAGACACACAGAAACACACTGCTACCTTTCCCTGTATGGGAGGCCATGTGGAATTCCCATTGGGAGTTTATCTTTAGAAGCATAAAGTCTGTCATGGATTAAATCATTCTTATTAAACTTATCTGAGATGTGGATTCAGTTATTCTCAAAAACTCCTTTTTGAAATAGAGTTTCCTTTATAGAAATTTGCTAAATTTACACAATAGTCAGATCATCTTGGACATCTCAGACTAGCCTATTATAATTGTACTGCTACTTTAATCTTTCCACTTGGTAGAGAGAGAGAGAATATGAATTTTTAAAAGGAGGGAGTATGTGAAAAAAAATTTGGGGAGTTGTTAGAAAATCAAGCACTCTCATGCTACACATAGTAAACAGTTTAAGAGCCAAACAGCTGGGGCTGTACCTAAGCAACTATCTGATGGGACTTGATTCAAAAAGAAAGCTCTTTCTAGAATATGATGTGTTTTAGAGTTAATTGTCCCAGCCCCCATATCCTGGTATTCGTTGGGATGCATAAGCTGAGGTCAAAGTCACTGTAGTTCGACAAAGGCCTAAATCATGTGATTTCTCACATTGGAAAGCAGAGATCTTGACTGTTTAATTCACCACTGGAAAAGTTCCTGCATGTTGTGGGCACTCAAAAAATAACTGATAGAATGAACACAAGTGGAGAGAGGATGAGGCACTGAATCTATAAAACTTGTGTCTGTGAGTGGGGTTAACAATTGGGATGAATCATGATTGCCCAAAGACCTGTGAGCCCCTAAGTCTTGGGCCTATGCAGTTTGGTCCTAGGAGAAAGCCAACAATATCATAGCTATATTTTAATTACAGGTGCATTGTGTACCACATAATGAGGTGGACATTTTAGATAGATTGTTTCCAATCCTCAAAATAACTCCCCAAGGTACATGGTGTCCTCCCTATTTTACACATGGGGAAAACAAGCTGTGAAAAGTTAAATAACTTCTCCAAAATTATGTGGCTAGTAAATGACAGAGCAGTAATCAAACACAGATTTGACTGCTAAATCAATGTTTTGTACTCATTACCACACTATCTCCAACAATATATATATTCCTGTAATAAAATTAGTACATGTTTACAATAAATGTAGGGAATACAGAAATGTATAGGGGAAAAATCAGTAATGATACCTCCACTGTTTTGTAGAAATAGGACAGCACAACTGATTCACATTATTTGTAATAATGTTCTATAAAGTCACCATGAACATTGAATTAGCAAATACTGAAGACTTGCTCCTAGGGTTATAGCAGGTTTAGGGTCCTGTGAGATTCTGGTCACATTTTCATCAATTTGTTAATCCATAATCTTATTTTATGTGTGCTTATATAAAGACATTATTTAATATATATTGTTGATTCATTAACATTAACTCACAGTCCACAGTGCCTGACTGTTGTCTGAGTGAAGCTTATCTAACACATGCATTTTCTCTGAAGGCACATTATGCTTAGGAACACTAGACAGCACTTTAGCTTATGCTTGGGGTTCATTTTAAATGAAATCACAGACAAAAAGCACAATAATGCAGAAAACGAAAACAAAAACATGGCACCACATAGATTGCCAAAAAAGAACAATTATTTATAGCATGAGAGCTAAGAAAGAAGGTAGAGCATCACCTTGTTCAGCCTCAGTTTGAAACACACATGCTGGTGATGCAAATATCATGCCACTCTGGGCATGTCCAGGGATGACTGTGAAAATGCTACAATTAATTTGAGGATTAGAAATATATGTTATTGAGTAGACGAGTTTGCAAAGAGAGTTGTGAATAATGAGGATCAAAATACTGATTGGCTCTGTGAAAATGATGGACACTGAGGAAGAAGGCTTTTCAGAAACATCTGCTGTGCGAAATCTCATGTAGAGGCAGATCCACCCAGGTAGCCATTTATTTTATTTAACATCTGTTGGGTCTCTCCTAAATATCAGCTAGGGACCGTGATAGGTATTAGAGATAACAAAAGTGAACAAGACAGTTCCTAGCTCATAGAAGCTCATTTATTTTTTTTTAAAGATTTTATTTATTTATTTGACAGAGGGAACACAAGCACGGGGAATGAGAGAGGGAGAAGCAGGCTTCCCGCCGAGCAGAGCAGAGAGTCCGATATGGAGCTCGATCCTGGTCTCCGGGACCATGACCTGAGCTGAAGGCAGTCGCTTAACCAACTGAGCCACCCAGGCGCCCTGAAGCTCATGGTTTAATGGAAGGAGACAGACGTATAAAAAATTATTTTAGCAAATTGTGGTAAGCTCAGTACTGGACATAGGTATGAGGTCTTTTGGCAGCATACCTAGGAGGAGAGCCACTTAGTGAGGGGCGAGGTGCCTCAGTGAAGCACTAAGGACAGTGATTCAGTGAGGTCAAGGGTGGAAGGGAGTGGTGACTGTTAACTGTCAATAATGCACAATAACACTGTAGATGTTAACAAAGCTTAAGTAATTAGAAACAAGAAGTAAAATGATTAATTACCACTTATTCTAGCCTGTATCTTCCAGATAGCACAGGTTTTACTGTATTTCGTCTAGCTCAACTGGACTTTATGGATGGATCATCATAGCATAATTCATGCTTGCAACATGTCCTAATTGTTAGATAAGTAAAGGATCTTGTCTTGGTCTAGTATTTAAGGTAACTGTACTTACATCAGGTTTCCACATAGATGACAAAATTGCCCCCGAGGCAAGGATTTTTCTGAGTCTTTGTAAAAAAGTCTGCAAATAGAAATAATTGTCTACTACATAATACAGAGTATTATTGAGATACTCTTGAGAGTATGTATTATGATTTCAGAAAGTTTATCCCAAATCTGAATTGTTCAGTCAAGACTTCTCCTTTTTTGTACTGCTTCATTTAGAAGTGGGAAGCAAAGATTTGGGGGTGGGGAGGAGGAATTATTCATTTTTTTATATAAGGATAATTTCATATATTTTCCCTTTCTAGATATTCATATTTATGTTTTTATTTGAAAAAAATGTACATGTTAGAATTTAGAACAGCTCTAAAGATATACACATTAAAAAATAAGACTTCATATGCCCCAGATTCAGCAATCACTGTTTATCAAATTTCTTGTAAATATCTTGCAGAAATATTCTTTGTAGGTATCTATATCTACATATATTTAAAATTTAAAAGGCATAAAAATGAAAACAGAGAGCAGGGTGGATAATAAGTATCTAAGAAGACAGTTCCTTCAAACTCCATTTTCCCCCAAAAGATAAAGCTATATTTTACAATTCTTAAGCTGACTGGGTATGAAGGCAATAGTCTTTAGATTTTTAAAAAATTTGTTTTAATTTTAAGGGAAAGGGAACTACTGTTCATTGGGGCACATTGTATGAACATTCTGTATGAGGCACTTTATACATACTATCTCATTTGAGCTCTCTATGTGAAGGAAGTATTCTCATTTTATAAATAAGAAAATATCATCTCAGAGATTAAAATTTTTAATGTCGAACAGGTGATAAGTAATGGAGCCACAGTTAGAACCCAGTCCTCTATGACCCCAATATTATGTTCGTCAAAAATATATTCTAGGTCCTATACATTATGTTTAATATTTTGGCTATAAATATGAATATGACCATTGATACTAGCTCAGTGGTTTAAAAAATCCCTAACAGGAATCTGTACCTATAAATTTATGCTGCTTAAATTTGTGCTTAATATCATTTTGTATTTGACATTATGAAGCCATAAATATTCATAGAGTCAAATCCCTTTTGAGAACTGGAGAGTAGTAAGAGCTGCATCAGAGGAGACCTGCAGATGGCACTGCTGCCCATGTCACCAAAATCAAACTTCCTAATAGTTGAAATAAATAAAACAAAAGATAGTCATTTTAGGAATTATCCAACAGTGAATCCAAAAGTTAAACTCAACCAACATTTGGGTGATCTATAGATTGTATAATTCCTTCCAATTTATGGTTTGACACAAATTTAATGAACAATGAGTATAATGCTCAATAACGTTCTAGCCTCGCAGTAGGTGGAATACAAGTCTTTGTGGAGGGGACACAAGAATATCAATTAAGATTGGGAAGAGAAAGAAATTTGGACTCTGCTTGAGCATAAAGTGCTGCCTGACAAATCAGGTCACTTAAGAATCATCAGAGAGATTGAGACTGCTAAAATCCAAAGATGGATACAGTCTTTAGAATTTCCAAGTAACCTGGAACATGATGAAAAACTAAAAATACAAAAGTCCAAGATATTGTACATAATAAGCAGGAATGCCAGGTCTTTACCATTGTATTTTTAGCTTCACCATGAATTTTTAGGAAAGATTATTGTTAGTCTTTAATCCTAAACAATCATATAAGTTTTAGAAAACAAAGAGAGCTACTTTCTAGAGTCATTAAGAGACAGAGTTCTGGAGAAGGAACATCAAGATTTTCATAGGGTGATTCTGGTTGATAAGATAGGTGATTTAAGATTTCATTTTCAAGTCATCTAAAATAGATGGACATTACTTTTTAATAAGGGAGATTAAAGTTAGTAAATACTAAAGTAAAAACTGAAAACTGATGTTTACCACCTCTCTTTTGTCCCTCTTTCTCTATTAACCCAAATCCTCCCGACCCTTGCTCCCCCACCCTCTGCTGCTTTGTGCTCATTTTAAACCTAGGGATCCTCTGTGGTGAATATGTTTGGCACAGACCTCCATTCAGGGCTATGTCATGAATTCTCCCAGCTGCCAGGAATATTGGCTGTAGTTCTCTGTAGGAATTGTGTGCTTGGCAGAAGGGAGTTGTCTCACCTAAGGTTATACCTCTTCTTTAGAAACAATCCATATTCATTTACTGGTTTATATAAAGGTACAAAGGCCCAGCACTTTCTCTCAGTTTGAGACAATTCTGAAGAGCCATCCCACCTTCAGAACCCCTCATGGGATCAGCTGCACTACAGTTCAACTTTTTCTTTTGCCCCAGCCCAACTCCATCACTTTCTTACAAGTGTTCCTGAGTGTAATTCCCAGTAACCTCGTATGCAATTACATCTCAAAATATTGGAATCATGACCTAAAACAGAATAAGACCAGTCCAGGAAGGTGACTAAAATAGAATTTTGGAGCTGGATCAGCCAATGTTTGTCTCATAATGGGGGGACTATCACTGATGGCTGATAAAGTACTGACAGTCATCGCCCAAACTTTATTGATGCTGAACTGCCACCAACTCCCAGTCAAGTTAGCAAGTCTAAGAGAGTATCATTCAATTATTCTTTGGGATTGCAGAGTTTTATAAGAAGTCTACAGTCACTTTTATTTTTCTGTATAAAATATGTTTTTCTCTAGATGCCTTTATATTTCTGTATCAATAGTTTTTAGTAATCTGATTATATGTGTCTTGGTGCAGGTTCTGTTTCTTTTTTGGGGGGGGTTATGTAAGCTTCTGTAGGTTTATGGTCTTCATCACATTTAGAACAAATGCAGCCATTATTTTTGGCCAGTAATTTTTAAGTTCTTCCTTTTTCTTCTCTCATTCCTAGGTTTCTATTTTTTTTTTTTAAGATATATTTATTTGAAAGGGAGAGTGCATGGAAGTGGGGGTAGGGGCAGAGGAAGAGAATCCTCAAGCAGACTCCCTGCTAAGTGCAGAGCCCATTGTGGGGCTGGATCCCTCAACTGACCTATGAGATCATGACCTGAGCCAAAACCAAGCGTTGGATGCTTTACTGACTGAGCCACCCAGGCCAGCCATCCACATGAAAACACGACAGTTCAGGAACTTTGGGGTGCAGCAAAGGCAGCCCAAAGAGGGAATTATATACCAATACAGGCCTTCCTCAAGAAACAAGTCTCAAATACACAGCCTAATCTTACACCAAAAGGAGTTGGAAAAAGAAAGCAAACCAAACCTAAATCCAGCAGAAGAGAAATAATAAAGATTAGAGCAGAAATTGATTGGTTCTTTGAAAGAATAAGATTGTTAGACCCATAGCAGTACTATCAAAAAGCAGAGAAAAGACCCAAATAAATAAAATTGTAAGGAGAAATCACTAACAACACTGAGGAAATACAATTACAAGAGAATATTACGAGCAATTATATGCCAACAAATTAGGCAATCAGAAGAAAAGGATGCATTCCTAGAAATATAAACTACCAAAACTGAAAGAGGAAGAAATAGAAAACTGAGCAGACCCATTATCAGCAAAGAAATTGAAGCAGAATAAAAAATTTCCCAACAAACAAGAGTCCAATGCCTGATGGAATCCTACCAAATATTTAAATAAGAATTAATACCTATTCTTCTGAAACTGTTTCAAAGAAATACAAATGGAAGGAAGACTTCCAAACTCATTCTGTGAGGCCAGGATTATCCTGATCCCAAAACAAAGATCCCAAGGAATTACAGACCAATATTCCTGAGAAACATGGATGCAAGTGTTCTCACTAAGATACTAGCTAATAGCATCCACAGCACAGTAAAAGGATTATTCATCACCAGCAAATGGGATTTATTCATGGGCAGCAAAGGTGATTCAACATCTGCAACTCAATCAATGTGATACACTACCTTAATAAAAGAAAAAACAAGAACCATATGATCCTCTCAATTGATGCAGAAAAAGCATTTGACAAAATACAGCATCCTTTCTTGACAAAAACTCTGTGCTGTGTAGGGATAGATGTCTTATCTGATGCTGTGAAGTTATATACAAAAACCCATAACAAATATCATCCTCATTGGGGAAAAACAGAGAGTCTTCCCCTTAGGTCAGGAACACGAAAGTGATGCACAACTTTCACCGATGTTGTTCAACATAGTACTGGAAGACCTAGCCTCAGCAATTAGACAACAAGAAGTAATAAAAGCATCCAATTGGCAAAGAAGTCCAATTCACACTCTTCACAGATGACATGATATTCTGGAGAAAACCCAAAAGATTCCATCAAAAAATTGCTAGAACTGATACAGGAATTCAGCAAAGTGGCAGAATATAAAATCAATGCACAGAAATCAGTTGCATTTCTATACACTAACAATGAGGCAGAAGAAAGAAAATTCAATAAAATTGATACTGTTTACAATTGCACCAAAAACCATAAGTTACCTAGGAATGACCCTAACCATAGAGGAAAAGGATCTATACTCAGAAAACTAAGAACACTTATGAAAGAAACTGAGGAAGTCACAAAGAAATGGAAAACATTCCATGCCCATGGATTGGAAGAAGAAATATTGTTAAAATGTCTATGATACTCAAAGCAATTTACACATTCAGTGCAATCCATATCAAATTGCTGTTGACATTTTTCACAGAACTGAAACAGTCCTAAAATATGTATGGAACCAGAAGAGACCCCAGATAGCCAGAGGAATGTTGAAAAAGAAAACCAAAGCTGAAGGCATCACAATTCTGGACTTCAAGCTGTATTACAAAGCTGTAATCATCAAGGCAGTAGGTACTGGCTCAAAAACAGACATAGATTATGGAACAGAATAGAGAACCCAGAAATGGACCCTCAACCCCATGGCCAACTGATCCTTGACAAAGCAGATAAGATTATCCAATGGAAAAAACAGCTTCTTCAACAAATGCTGTTGGGAAAATTGGACAGTCACATGTAGAAGAATTAAACTGGGCCATTTTCTTACACCATACACAAGAATAAACTCCAAATGGATTAAAGCCTAAAAGTGAGACAGAAACCCATCAAAATCCTAGAGGAGAACATAGGCAGGAACCTCTATGACCTTGGTCACAGCAACTTCTTGCTAGACATGTCTCCAAAGGCAAGGGAAACAAAAGCAAAAATTAAACATTGGGACCTCCTCAAGATGAAAATCTTTTGCACAGCAAAGGAAACAGTCAACAAAACTAAAAGGTGACCTATGGAATGGGAGAAAATATTTGTAAATGTCTTATCTGATGAAGGGCTAGTATCCAAACTCTATAAAGAACTTACCAAACTCAACATCCAAAGAACAATTAATCCAATCAATAAATGGGCACATGAACATATATTTTCCAAAGACATCCAAAAGACCAATAGACACATAAAATGCTCCAAATCACTTGGCATCAGGGAAACACAAATCAAAACCACAATGAGATACCACCTTACACCCAGTCAAAATGGCTGAAATAAACAATTCTGGAACCAACAGATGTTGGAGAAGATTTGGGAAAATCTTGCTCTCTTACACTGCTGGTGAAAATGAAACTTGGTGCAGCCACTGTGGAAAACAAAATGGAGGTTCCTCAAAGGGTTAAAAATAGAACCACACTATTACCTAGCAATTGTACCCTTAGGTATTTATCCAAAGGATATGAACATAGTGATTCCAAGGGGCACATGCACCTCGATGTTTATTATTTATTCATTTATTTGTCAGAGCGAGAGAGAATAAGAAAGCACAAGCAGGAAGGGTAGCAGGGAGAAGGAGAAGCAGGCTCCGAACTGAGCAAGGAGCCTGATGTGGGCCTCGATTCTAGGGCCCTGAGACCATGACCTGAGCTTAAGGCAGATGCTTAACTGATTGAGTCACCGAGGGGTCTCACACCCCTATGTTTAAAGCAACAATGTCTATAATAGCCAAATTATGGAAAGAGCCCAGATGTCCATCAATAGATGAATGGATAAAGAATATTTAGTATATATACACAATGAAATACTACTCAACTATCAAACGAATGAAATCTTGCCATCTGCAATGATATGATTAGAACTAGAGAGTACTATGTTAAACAAAATAAGTCAGCCAAAGAAAGACAAATACTATCATTTCACTCATATGTGTAATTTAGGAAACAAAACAGATGAACATGGGGAAAGGGAACTAAAAATAAGATGAAAATCGAGGAGGCAAACCATAAGAGACACTGAACTCTTGGAAACAAACTGAGGGTTGTGGGAAGGGTGGTGGGTGGTGGAAGGGATCATTGGGTGATCATTATGATCATTGGGTGATTATTATGGAGGGCACTTGATGGAATGAGCACTAGGTGTTGTATGCACTTGATAAATCAGTAAATTCTATCTCTGAAATTAGTCATTTTTTTTTTTAAAGAACATGAAAAAGGTATGAAACTTTGTTCTGGCACACAGAAAATTACTTGATCAATTTGAACATCTTGAGGTGTTTTTAAGATTTATTAAGGTGAATTCATAGCAATTTTAATTTAGGACTAATTTGGCCCCACTAGTAAAGCACAACTCTTAAGATACTACCCAATGCCCCTTGTATTAGATGTTCTGTTCTTACTGGTGGTAACATTAACTATTCCAGGGATTGTTTGGTTTCCTGCTTTGCAGTTATTCCTTTTTTTTTTTTTTTTAAAGATTTATTTACTTATTTTTTTTTTTTTTTAAAGATTTTATTTATTTGACAGAGAGAAACATAGCCAGAGAGGGAACACAAGCAGGGTGAGTGAGAGTGGGAGAAGCAGGCTTCCCGCTGAGCAGGGCACCCGATGTGGGACTCGAACCCGGGTCTCCAGGATCATGACCTGAGCCGAAGGCAGTCGCTTAACCAACTGAGCCACCCAGGCGCCCCAAGATTTATTTACTTATTTGTGTGAGAGAGAAAGAGCATGAGTAGGAAAGACAAAGAGACTCTCAGGCAGAGTGGAGCCTGACATAACACTCAATCTCAAGACACTGAGATCAAGACCTGAGATGAAAACAGGAGTCAGAAGCTTAACTGAGAACACTACCCAGCTGCCCCTCTGGTTATTCTTTTGTTGGCCTTTTTGAATACTACTCAGCTGACTTCCTTCACCCTTCACCATGCCAATTATTACTCAACAAATCCTTTAGACTTTTTATTGTTTTGCAGCTTCCTCAGTCATCCTGAACTCTCCTCTGGTTATTAAATGTAGTGAGATACTGGGCTTCATTTGGTTCTCCCTTCCTTCATTGCAGCCAGTCAATTGCCTCCAGGTGGTAATTTAGGGGCAATCATAAGGCTCACCACCTTCAGTCATCACAGTCCCCTATTACTTACATGCCAATGTCTAGGAACAGCTGTTTCATATACTTTGATGTTTTAGTGGCTTATGGAAGAAAGGACAGAAGAACCGACAATTCAGAGATCAACTAATACATGTCAAGCTACACTTTGATACAGAAATTTGTTTTTTCAAAAATTGTTTTTATAATGAGAAAAAAACTCATGACTACTTTTGCTTGTCTTACAAGTTCTGCATTTCCTCAGTGCGCATTCTGATGTTTTCAGGAGATAACATGTAATCTGTATACTTCTCTCCCTAGTTCTTAGAAAATAAGATTCTGAGTTAGTTGCTCTACTTGATTGTATTGAGAACTGTTAAGTTTATTCTAGTGAAACTTTCTTTTGACTTAGAATTTAGTATTAAAACTAGCAATCCTTAATTTTCTGTACTTAAAAGGCTTCAGTGCCCCCCCGCCCCCAAACACACACTCTGTAGCTTCAGAATTAAAGGGTGGTTTATCTGTTGGAGTAGACAGATTGCTAAGATATACATTTTCAAACTATCTTTAACTCCACTAAATATGAGGTCAAAATTATTACCACTGATAGAATAGAAACATATTGTGAAATGCAAAGGCAGAGATTTGGTAGGAAAGGAGTATTAATTAGCAGAGATCTTGTGAAGCTCAATATAAGGAGAGGAAAGGACTGAGAAATTGAACATGGGTTTGGCTCAGTTCAAGATTTAAATATATTGCCTCTTTTGATTATCAAAACAACTTGGTTAGGTACACATTATTATTCAAATTTTATAGATGAAGAAACTCAGAGTTTCCCAAGGACAGAATGTAGTCAGTAGAAAATGTCACACACTTTCCACTTCTGAATGTTACATAGCTGTCCTTCCTGGACAACATGTGGGGAGAGTGGATCATTATAACACAACCATTAGCAGAAGCAATGGGGGATGGCTAGTGGCAAGAACTACAGTTTATAAAACAACCAGACGTCACTTGATTTGGTATAACCTGTGTATCACCGTCCCCATCCTGCTTTACTCTTAGCAGTTGACTTTCTTAGTTCCTAAGAAACTAAAAGCAATTAGAAGAGAATTTCTGTAAGCCATCAACATCCAATCAACCAATCTATATTTGAACTTAAATACTCTGCCTTTTTTGACAGTATGGAAAATAGGGAATCTGTCCATGCTCTAGCTGAAGGCTAAGCCCTTTACTGTGTATTGCAGCCCATGTTTTCATATACTCAAGAATATTGCTACTGAAGATATTCACTTTCCTTCCTCATCAAATTTTCCCTTCATATTAGGTTAAAATTTTGCAACCAGTGTGTACAATTATAACTTTCATCTTATAACTAAACAGCAGTCTTATTAAAGACTCAATAGTTGTTCACAATTTTGCTTGGTTCATGTCTGTCTAAAAAAACCAAGAGAACATGGCTATATTTTTGCTAAGATCTCTTCTAGTGCTATAATTTGAGGTAATTCTAATAATAATTGTTAATATTTATAGAGTCCTGTTTCTAGACTAGACATTGTGCTAAACAATTACATGTATTATCTTATTTAATTCTCACAATTCTAAAAGAGAGGTACTATTATAATCTTTTATGGTATGGATAAGGAAAGTAGCACTTAGAACAGTTAATTTGTCTGAGGTTACATAGCAAATAGTTAAAATAAAATAACAATGTTATTGTTACACTAATTTTGTTATCTTAGTTGCATGCACACTACTGCAGATGAAAAGTTACTGATTTTATATTTATGTATTTAACATCAATACATAGATAAAAACAAAAATTATTAAAAACCCACAATAATTTTTATCTCAATATGCAACAGAATTCACATAACTATGTATCTTTTTTTTTTTTAAAGATTTTATTTGAGAGAGGGAGAGGACAGTGCAAGCAAGGGGAGGCACAGAGGGAGAGGGAGAGAGAGAGAATCTCAAGCAGGCCTCACATCCAGTGCAGAGCCTGAAGTGGGGCTAGAACTCACAACTCTGAGATGACCTGAGCAGAAATCAGGAGTTGGATGCTTAACTGACTTAAGACATCCAGGGGTCTATATTATACATCTTTAAAGAGTTAAAGTTTTAGCATATAGGTACCTTGGAAGAAGATCTAGTTTGGTCCTATAGTTTTATAGCTAAGGGCAAAAGACAGGAGTTATCATTTTCTGTCCAGGTTTTTTTAAAAAAATAGTAATTTCAAAAGAAAGATTGTCATTTTATAGTATATTACATTGAGAAGTCAAGTTATAGAATAATGTGTCTTACATCTCAGACATTATGTATGTATCTTTACAAATAAAGAATGGATATTAAACAGTCTTGGAGTAAAATATGGAAGAAAAACTGCTTCAAGTTTGTATTTAATAAAGAAGAAATATGAATAACCTTGTATTAAGATGAGAAGCATTTATAATTTGCATTTTATTCCAATGAAATAATAAAGTCAGTGTGCCACCACCTTGTCATTTACTTAAATGCTTATAAAACTGTTTAGGGACTGATTCTTAAAGTTGGCTGAATACTGGAATTGCCTCAAGAGTTTGAAAAATACTGATGCCTATTGTTAAAAGGTAGGGCCTGAGCATTATTGTTTTAAAACTTTCCAGGTGATTCTAATATGCAACAGTTTGAAAACACTAGCTTAGAGAACTGTTACATAACCAAGGAGGTCAGTCTTCAGCTGAAGGACATTCCATGACTTGATTTCAGGGGATATACTGCTATTTTAAATATCTGATAGGTATATCTCTCTTGATTAGAAAATACATAAGGAGATTTTCTATTTTATTCATCATTGTCTCTCCATGTGTGGAATAATAAAAGGCACATAGTTGCTAAATAAATTTTTTGAATGAATACATGATTGTCTTATACTTCTTTTATATCATTATCTTCTAGTAGATATATGAACC
>PITA01028098.1:0-19904 GCA_004023965.1 Spilogale gracilis
GATTTGAATTTCCCTGATAGCTAGTGAAGCTGAACATTTTTTCATGTGTCTGTTGGCCGTTTGTATATCTTCTTCGGAGAAGTGCCTCTTCATGTCTCTTGCCCATTTTTTGATGTGTTCATCTTCTTTTTGGGTGTTGAGTTTGAGTAGTTCTTTATAGATCTTGGATACCAGCCCTTTGTCTGTAGTGTCATTTGCAGCCACAGCAACTTCTTTCAAGACATGTCTCCAAAGGCAAAGGAGACAAAAGCGAAAATGAACTTCTGGGACTTCATCAAAATAAAAAGCTTCTGTACAGCAAAGGAAACAGTCAACAAAACAAAGAGGCAACCCACAGAATGGGAGAAGATATTTGCAAATGACACCACCACAGCTTCTAAAGGAGGCAACTGTTTCTTCTCCAAGGACTTCCCTTGGGTTAGTGGAGCCACATTGCCCCCAAAGCAGAGAGAGCTGGAAGTTCCTGTTAGTATTGCCAATAACACATGTTCTGGAACATGAAGCTCTTACTGCTAAAACCAAGATTGTCTTGGACCATCTAGGATGGTTGGTTGCCCTACCCCAGAGCCAATGACTTACAGTGTTGGATTATGAATGTCCAACTCCCTTGCCTCAGGTATGGACAAATTCTGAAGGATAATTTACACTCCAGAGTTCCTCTAAAGGATCAGGCTTGGGCTTCCAACTCTGCTCCTTGTCTGGATTCTCTCCCTTCACTGTCCTTCTTCTCCTTACATACCAATATTTATCTCAAGACCTACCATTGTGGTGACAGACCTAAAAGGATGAGGGCAGGGCAGGAGAAGACATAAGAGGTTTGTTCACATCTATTCAGCAAACATTATTGAACTCCTGTAATGTGTCAGGTCCCACATTGGGGATGAAAAGTCACATAG
Source organism: Spilogale gracilis (assembly GCA_004023965.1). Classification (NCBI taxonomy): domain Eukaryota; kingdom Metazoa; phylum Chordata; class Mammalia; order Carnivora; family Mephitidae; genus Spilogale; species Spilogale gracilis. Next base: position 897 of record PITA01028098.1, read on the forward strand.
AGGGGCGGCTGGCTGGCTCAGCAGGCGAAGCATCTGACTTGATTTCAGGTCGCGATCTCAGGGTCTTGAGAAAGAACTTTGCCTCAGGCTCTGAACTTTGTGGAGAGGATGTTTGAGATTCTCTCTCCCTCCCTGTCCCTTTCTAAAATTAAAATAAATAAATAAATGGATAAATAAATAAATAAATAGATAGATATAAAATAAAATAAGGGGCTTGGAAGATGGCGGAAGGCCGGGTGACCGCATTTTGGGGAGTCCCCTGAAGTGAGCTCAATTCCTGCAAAAAACACTACAGGGACACTGTGAGCACCCATGAAATCAGCCTGAAATGTGATATTTCGCACTTCTGGATCACTGCGGAGGACAAGGAGCATCGGCAAAGAGGTAGAGACAAGTGAGAGCGATCGGAGGGTTACCCCCAGAGACAGGGGTGTGGGGGAGGAAGCCCGCAGAGGTGACTCATTGGAAGCAAATACCACAACACGAAAGTGCCCTGTGTTTGGGGAACAACAGCAGCCTAGGGTCTGATTCAAAGCGAGGCAGAGCCGGCGGCGCGGAGTCTATTTTTCCGCTGCTGCAGCCGGAGGGGCGGGCATCCGCAGAGACAAAGAGTGCCCGAGCGGCGAGGAACGCGAGGAGCCGGCTGTGCAGAGTCTATTTTTCTGCCGCTGCAGCCAGGGAAACGGGGATGGAGGAGAGAGTGTGCCTGCCACAGCGCAAGGGAGCTCGGCGGAACCAGCGGCGCAGAGTCTATTTCTCCGCCACTTTTTTTTCCCTTTCCTCCACTGCTGCTTTTCTCTCCCGCTTCTCCCCACCCCGTGGGCCAGGCACGGGCCCCCCACTGAAGGTGATTTTGCAGACTTCCACGGGACCTGAGGGGCCGCGGGACCTCCCTCCCTCCTCCCTGGGGTCACACAGCCTCCCGGGGCACAGGCAAGGTTGCAGGACCCAAAATCAGTTGCAGTTTCTGTGGCGCGGGAGTAAAACGACAAGCAGGGACTTTGGAAAGGAATCAAACCAGGGTCTGCGCCCGCCCGGCTGTAACAGGTGGCCAAGGAGGAGGCTGTGCAGGGCCTCTCTCTGTGTAGGGGCTCTCTCTGGGAAGGAGGTCCGGGCGCAGGCATCTTGCTCCAGCCTGACTTCCTCAGCAGCTGAAAAAGGCCAAAAAAGAACAACCTCGGCCCAGAGAACTGAACCCTGACAACCTAGTTACAGTAGACTCCAGTCCCTAGCAAGGGGGCAGAGAGATGCGGCCCAGGTAGAAGGGACTGAAAACAGCGCGGCAGGCCCCGCCCCCAGAAGGCAAGCCAGAAGCTCAGGAGGACAGCACCCAAACTGTAAAACCCCAACATGGGGGGGAAAAGGCAATTTATTAAACTTCTGGTACTGTCCCAAAAGCTGTATGCTTTATTCATACAGTTATTCACCATATTTGCTTTTTTAACTTTTTTCTATTTTTATTTTTAAAGTTTTCATTTTAAACTTAAAAAGTCATTCTCATGGTTTTTGTTCTTTTGATTTTTAACCCACTTTTTATCACAACGTGATACTCAATACAACACTCCATAACAAGTTTTTACCTTGAAATTTTTTCAAACACATACCTGTGTTTTCTGTTGTTGTTGTTGCCTCTTCTTTGCTTGTTTGTTTTACCTGTTTTTTCCCTTTCTTCTGTCTTCTTTCCTTCATTTTTTCTTTTACATATACATATAGTTATAAGCTTCAAGGTAATCCTACATCCCCATTCAATACTATCCTTATATACAACCAGTTCTAATCTCCCTATATCTTTAGAAAGTGGGCTCCTCCAACAAAAATAACAAGACAAACTCGGGAGGATCTGAAATACTTTCCTTGCCCACAAGGAGTGTCTGCCCTCACCTTCCCACTCTAGTCTGTCAGTGTTTCTCTGTAATTGTTTTTGCCTTTGTATTATATAAATACAGGTCTTGGGGGTCATTCAGGTTGGGCTTCACTTTTTGAACTCTTCATTTACTCTTGATGGCCCTGTTCTTTACCCTGTAGTAGTTTTGTAGCATATAAATCCTACCACTGCACCCCACTCTGGCAGGGGTTTCTTTTCTTGCTTCCTTTCTTTCATTATCTTTTTTCTTTATTCTTCCTTTTCGGTGGTGAATTCTGATTGCTCCAAAACCTTCTAGTCACCAATCCACCTAGATAGTGGCTGAGATATTTAGCTATACACCCCCCCCCCAACCACTCCTCGCCACAATGAATCAGAGGAGGAACAACCAACAGAAGAAGAACCCTGAGACTGCAACCCCAGTCACAGAATTACTGGAAATGAACATAAACAATATGACAGAAATGGAATTCAAGGCAGCAATCGTCCAAGCAATGGCTGATTTGGAAAAGAACATTAGTCTCAAAATGGAAGCCATAATGACAGAAGTGAAATGTGAGGTTAGAAAGGCTATTAATGAGATGCAATCTAATTTAAATATACTAGCAGCTAGAGTAACTGAAGCTGAAGATCGTATCAGTGATTTAGAACACAGATGGATTAAGAAGAAGGAGCAAGAGAAGTATTGAAGCAAACTGCTAAAATCCCATGAAAACAGAATAAGGGAAATAAATGATGCCATGAAATGCTCCAATATCAGAATTACTGGAATCCCCGAAGGAGTTGAGAGAGAGAGAGAAGCCTAGAAGATATAGTTGAACAAATCATGGATGAAAATTTCCCTAGTCTGGGGAATGAAACAAATGTTCATGTCCTAGAAGGAGAGAGGACACCCCCCCCAAGATCAATGAGGCCAGAAAAACCTGCAGGCACATAATTGTGAAATTCATGAATCATAAAACCAAGAATAGGTCTTAAGGGCAGCTAGGGGAAAGCAATCCCTTACCTACAGAGGGAGGACCATCAGAATAACGTCAGACCTTTCCACAGAAACCTGGCAAGCCAGAAAGGGCTGGCAAGACATATTCAGGAAATTACAAAACAAAAATATGCAACCAAGGATAATGTATCCAGCAAGGATGACTTTCAGAATGGAAGGAGAAATAAAGAGCTTCCAGGACCACCAAAGTCTAAAAGATTATGCAACCACCAAGCCAGCACTACAAGAAATACTAAGACGGTTCTATAAAAGAGAAATGAACCCAAGAGTGACACAGAACAGAAATTTACAGAGGTAATCTATAGAAAATGAACTTCACAGGCAACATGATGTCAATATAAACGTATCTATCAATAATCACTCTTAATGCAAATGGCCTAAAGGCTCCAATAAAAAGGCACAGGGTTGCAGACTGGATAAAACGACAGGACCCACCCATATGCTGCTTACAAGAGACACATCTTGAATCTAAAGACACTTACAGATTGAAAGTGAGGGGATGGAGGACCCTCTTTCATGCCAGCGGACCCCAAAAGAAAGCCGGGGTAGCGATTCTCATATCAGACAAACTGGATTTTAATCTAAAGACTATAGTCAGAGACACAGAAGGACACTACACATTCTCAAAGTGTCTATACACCAAGAAGATCTAACAATTGTAAATATTTATGCCCCCAACATGGGAGCAGCCAACTACATAAGCCAAAGTTAAGCAAAATAAAGAATCATATTGATACAAATATATTAATTGTAGGAGATCTTAACACACCACTCTCAGCAATGGACAGATCATCTAAACAGAAAATCAACAAAGAAACAAGAGCCTTGAATGACACATTGGACCAGATGGATCTCACAGATATATTCAGAACATTTCACCCTGAAACAGCACTATACTCATTCTTCTCGAGTGCACATGGAACTTTCTCCAGAATAGACCACATACTAGGTTACGAATCAGGGCTCAACCTATACCAGAAAACTGAGATTATTCCCTGCATATTCTCTGACCACAATGCCGTGAAACTAGAACTCAACCACCATTAAAAGTTCAGAAGAATATCAAACACTTGGAAGCTAAAAACGATCCTGCTCAAGAATCTGTGGATCAACCAGGAAACCAAAGAAGAACTGAAACACTTCATGAACACCAATGAGAATGAAGACACATCGATCCAGAACCTATGGGATACAGCAAAGGCAGTCCTAAGGGGGAAATTCATAGCAATCCAAGCCTCACTCAAAAAAATTGAAAAATCCCAAATACACCAACTCTCATTACACCTTAAAGAACTGGAAAATCAACAGAAAATTAAAACAACCCCCCACACAATGTGGGAAATAATTAGGATTAGAGCAGAGATGAATGAGTCAGAAACTAGAGCTATAGTAGAACACATCAACGAAACTAGAAGCTGGTTCTTTGAAAGAATCAATAAGATCGATAAACCATTGGCCATACTAATCCAAAAGAAAAGGGAGAAGACCCAAATTAATAAAATTATGAATGAAAGGGTAGAGATCATGACTAACACCAAGGAAATAGAAACAATCGTTAGAAATTACTATCAACAATTATATGCCAATATGTTTAATAACCTAGAAGAGATGGATACATTCCTAGAAACCTATAAACTTCCAAGACTGAAACAGGAAGACATTGACAATTTGAATAGACCTATATCTAGTAATGAGATTGAAGCAGTGATCAAAAACCTCCCCAAAAACAAGAGTCCAGGACCAGATGCATTCCCTGGGGAATTCTACCAAACATTCAAAGAAGAAATAACACCTATTCTCCTGAAGCTCTTTCAAAAAATAGAAACAGAAGGAAAACTTCCAGTCTCTTTCTATGAAGCCAGCATCACTCTAATCCCTAAACCAGACAAAGACCCCATCAAAAAGGAGAACTTCAGACCAATATCGCTGATGAATACAGATGCCAAGATTCTCAACAAGATCCTTGCTAACAGGATCCAACAATACATTAAAAAGATTATCCACTGTGACCAAGTGGGATTTATCCCAGGGATGCAAGTTCAACACTCGCAAATAATCAATGTGATAGAAAAAATCAATAAGAGAGAAGAACCATATGGTACTCTCAATTGATGCAGAAAAGGCATTTGACAAAATACAACATCCATTCCTGATCAAAACTCTTCAAAGTATAGGGATAGAGGGAACATTTCTCAACCTCATAAAATCTACCTATGAAAAACCCACAGCGAATAACATTCTCAACAGGGAAAAACTGACAGACTTCCCTCTGAGATCAGGAACAAGACAAGGATGCCCACTCTCACCACTACTGTTCAACATAGTGTTAGAAGTCCTAGCAACAGCAATCAGACAACAGAAATAAATAAAAGGTATCCAGCTTGGCAGAGAAGTCAAACTCTCTCTCTTTGCAGATGACATGATACTCTATGTGGAAAACCCAAAAGACTCTACCTCCAAACTACTAGAACTCATACAACAATTCGGTAATGTGGCTGGATACAAAATCAATGCAGAGAAATCAGTTGAATTCTTATACACTAACAATGAAAATATAGAAAGGGAAATCAGAGAATCGATTCCGTTTACTATAGCACCAAAAACCATAAGATACTTAGGAATAAACCTAACCAAAGAAGTCAAGGATCTGTACTCAAATAACTACAGAACACTCATGAAAGAAATTGAAGAAGATACAAAAAGATGGAAGACCATTCCATACTTATGGATCAGAAGAATAAGCATTGTCAAAATGTTTATACTGCCCAGAGCAATCTATACTTCAATGCCATTCCGATAAAAATTCCACCAACATTCTTCATAGCATTGGAACAAACAATCCTTAAATTTATATGGAACCAAAAAAGACCCTGAATCACTAAGGAATTGCTGAAGAAGAAAAACAAAGCTGGGGGCATCACGTTAGCTAACTTTAGGCTTTATTACAAAGCTGTGATTACCAAGACAGCATGGTACTGGCACAAAAATAGAGAAATAGACCAATGGAACAGAGTCCAGAGTCCAGATGTGGACCCACAAATCTATGGGGAAATCATCTTTGACAAAGCAGGAAAAAATATCCAGTGGAAAAAGGACAGTCTCTTCAATAAAGGGTGATGGGAAAATTGGACAGCTACATATAGAAGAATGAAACTACACCATTATCTTATACCACACAAAAGGTAAACTCAAAATGGATGAAAGACCTCAATGTGAGGCAGGAATCCATTAAAATCCTGGAAGAGAACATAGGCAATAACCTCTTTGACATTGGCCACAGCAACTTCTTTCAAGACACGTCTCCAAAGGCAAAGAAGACAAAAGCAAAAATGAACTTCTGGGACTTCATCAAAATAAAATCTTCTGTACAGCAAAGGAAACAGTCAACAAAACAAAGAGGCAACCCACAGAATGGGAGAAGATATTTGCAAATGACACTACAGACAAAGGGCTGGTATCCAAGATCTATGAAGAACTACTCAAACTCAACCTCCAAAAAGAAGATGAACACATCAAGAAATGGGCAAGAGACATGAAGAGGCACTTCTCCATAGAAGATATACAAATGGCTAACAGACACATGAAAAAATGTTCAGCATCACTAGCAATCAGGGAAATTCAAATCAAAACCACACTGAGATACCACCTTACACCAGTCAGAATGGCCAAAATTAACAAGTCAGTAATCAACAAGTGTTGGAGAGGCTGCAGAGAAAGGGGAACCCTCTTACACTGTTGGTGGGAATGCAAGTTGGTGCAGCAGCTTTGGAAAACAGTGTGGAGATTCCTTAAAAAATTAAAAATAGAGTTACCCTATGACCCTGCAATTGCACTAGTGGGCATTTACCCCAAAGATACAGATGTATTGAAAAGAAGGGCCATATATATACTCCAATGTTTACTGCAGCAATGGCCACAATTGCCAAACTGTGGAAAGAGCCAAGGTGCCCTTCAATAGATGAATGGATAAAGAAGATGTGGTACATATATGCAATGGAATACTATGACTCCATCAGAAAGGATGAATACCCAATTTTTGTAGCAACATGGACTGGATTAGAAGAGATTATGCTGAGTGAAATAAGCCAAGTAGAGAAAGTCAAATGTTACACTTACTTGTGGTGCATAAGGGGTAATATAGAAGACAGTAGGAGAAGGAAAGTAAATGGGAAGTAGGGTTTTTCAGGGACAGAAACGAAACATGAGAGACTTCGGACACAGAAGCAACCTGAAGGACTTGGAGGGGAGGGGGTGGGGTAATGGGAGAGCCTGGTGTTGGGTGCTGAGGACACCTATTGCATGGAGCACTGTGTATGGGGAATGGGGAATGAATCTTGGAACACTGAAAAAAAAATTTAAGTAACAATAAAAAAAGGAAAAATAATAAAATAAAATAAAATAAAATTCACAGAAACACCAAACCCAGTCCTCAGGAAGCTCACAGGAAAGGAAAGAGATAACTGAATAGAACCAGCAATACAATGTGACAAGCATGGAGAGAGACATTCAAAGAAGATTATAGCAAAGCAAAGGAAATGTGCAAACTACAAAGAAAGAGGTACAGTCAGGGGTGGATCATTAAAGAATCTTGGACTTCTTGAAAGCTACTCAGTCATTAAAAGAAACACACATTTCAACCAATTTTTGCAAGAGGTAAAAATCTCTCTGAAGGTAGAAGATAGACACAGAGATGGGAATTAGGAGAGAAAAGAAAATTAGAGGATCACACATACCAGGCAGTCCCATATCTGAATGACAGAAGTTACAGAGTCAGAACACAGAAAAGAGGAAAAAATTTTCAACGAGATAAGGAAATTCTCAAAATTGAAAAATAAGCCGAGGGTGCCTGGGTGGCTCAGTGGGTTAAAGCCTTTGCCTTCGGCTCAGGTCATGTTCTCAGAGTCCTGGGATCGAGGCCTGCATCGAAAAGAAAGAAAGAAAAGAAAAAGGCATCAGGAGAAACCAACCCTCCTTGATCTTGTACTTCTAGCCTCCAGAAGTGTAAGGAATAAATTTCTGCTGTTGAAACTGCCCAGTCTGTAATACTTCGTTATGCTGAGCAGAGAGCCTGCTTCCTCCTCTCTCTCTGCCTGCATCTCTGCCTACTTGTGATCTCTCTCTCTGTCAAATAAATAAATAAAATCTTAAAAAAAAAGAAAGAAAGAAAGAAAGAAAGAAAGAAAGAAAGAAAGAAAGAAAGAAAGAAAAGAAAAATAAGCTAAAAAGTAAAAGATCACCAATGGCTTAGAACAACAAGTGAAGAAAGATTCAGTACAAGGTTTATCATTGTATAGTTTTAGAATCTCAAGAATAAAACAAAGACTCCAAAACCTCCAGAGAGACTATAAACAGATGCATACTATGGTCACATTGAAATCTTGTAGTCAGGGGTGCCTAGGCGGCTCAGTCAAATTGAGTGTCCAACTTTTGGTTTCAGCTCAGGTCATGATCTTAGGGTTGTGAGAACAAGCCCCACAGTGGGCACCACACTCAGTGAGGAGTCTGCTTGAGGTTACTCTCTCTCCCTCTTCTTTTGCCTTCCCACCTACCATGATATCTCTCTCTCTCTCTCTCTCTCTCTCTCTCTCTCTCTCAAATAAATAAATAAATAAATAAATAAATAAATATGAATTAAAACAATCTTGTAGACATGAATGGCTTATGCCTTCAAGCATCTCAGGAATAAGTATAACCTAGAACTCTATGCCCACAAACTATCAATCACGCTCGAGTATAAAATATATTTTAATGATTACAGGAAGCCTAAAAAGCTATATCATATGCTTTTTCCATTAAATTACTACTGATAAGTAATAAGAAATAAGAAAATGAAGATAAAGGAAAACCTGGAGCCAAAGAAAGAACCCAAAAGAGGGATGACATCGACCTCATGGGTTTAAATAATGGCCATTTCAGGAGGAGCAGACTGGTGGAATAGTGTTTGGAGATTTCTAAAATATACTCTTAACTACCTAAAAAAATCATGTTAATATGGATAAATCTGATAAAGCATTTGAGAAAAATTTAACAATAGGTACACAGGTTACCAATTGAATTAATGATTGGGGACAATTATTAATGCCAGGAAAAAGTTAAAAAGGAAATATAATTATAGTACCTTCTTATACTCTGCAATAAACAGTATTTGCACAAAGCTAACAATGAACATTTCAAACTGACCACTGAATAAACCAAGAGTTTTATAAACATATAGATGAATAGATGTAGTTGATGTTATAGGCTGAATGGTATCCAAAATTCATGTCAAAGTCCTAATCTCCAGTGCTTCCAAATGTAACTGTATTTGGAGATAGAATTTTTAAAGAGATATTAATGTTAAATGAAGTCATTAAGTTGGGCCTTAATCCAACATGACTGGTGTTCTTATAAGAAAAAGAAATTTAGACACAGATATGTACAAAGGGAAGATGATGTGAAGACACCAGAAGAAAATGGCCATCTATAAGCCAAGAAGAAAGGCATCAGGAGAAACCAACCCTCCTTGATCTTGTACTTCTAGCCTCCAGAACTGTAAGGAATAAATTTCTGCTGTTGAAACTGCCCAGTCTGTAATACTTCGTTATGGCAGCCCTAGTAGACTAAGACAGTTAGGAAACATTTCAGTCAAATCTTTGTAAGTTATAATAGAAAATCAATGTGCAAAAATATCCCAAACTGACAAATCAATAAATTTAAAAGATGACTATAAATATAATTTTTAAAAGCCTTTGTTCACATGAACCCCCCTCCACTTGGCTTCAAGCTACCAGAATAAAGCCCCCCCCACACACACACACACACGCCCTTAAACTTCTCCTCAACTCTTCAACTGAAGAATTTGGCCTTCAGGATGACAGACCATTTGGGGAGCTTTCCCTTTCCCAAGACTTTGCCCAATCATATCACATCAGAGATAGGAGCAGCTCCGGTCCTATTTTGGGGAGTAGTTACCCACATCTGCTCACTGACCAAGGCCTGTAGTTTATCAAGGTGGAAAACTGGGCAGAATCCCTGGTTGCTCTTCAAGTGGTAATGCCTCCTGCCAACTTTTCCAAAGTAGCCTGGGTGATATTGGTTGAAATTGATCCTGTGGTGAAGCATGCCACCAGCATTGGGTGCTTTTTGGGCTTGCCCACATGGCTGTGGACCACGTGGCCCTGAAGTTTCCAGGTCTTCCTCAGTCTGGATGGCATGTGAGAAGCCCAGGTGAAAGAGCTAAATTTTAAAAGCTAAATGAATTTAAAGCGTTGTCTCTGAAGAATGAGATGGGGTCCCCCACTCCACCTTGAATCTTTAAAGACAGATATATTTCAGAATTCAGATGTTTTCTGATGTTTGAAAGATAATATGCATATACTATTTCATAAGCACACAATTATGTGCACATAATTATGGGCAGCACCCTGTAATTAACACAATTTTTTGAGAGAGAGCACACAAGCAGGGGGAGGGGCAGAAGGGGACAGAGAGAGAAAGAGAGAGAGAGAATGCCAAGCAATCTACATACCCAGCACAGAGCCAGAAACAGGGCTCAATCTCACTACCCTGAGACCATGACCCCAGCCCAAATCAAGAGTCAAACACTTAACCAACTGAACCACCCAGGTGCTCCAATGCAATATTTTTGCAAAAGGACTTTTAAGTTTAGGTCAGGTTTTACCATGAGAATGAGTTTTGGCGCCAACATACACTACATCAAAAATCAGTTTTCAAAGCTTTTTTTTTAATCTTAAAAAATGCATATCAGTGACTGTAAACTCATTTTTGATATTTTGATATTTTTAACTACACACAATACTTTGATAAAATCAAAATTATTTTTAAAAGGTTACTCTGGCAGAAGTGTAGAAAGAGATTTGTGGGAGTGGGAGTATGCCAGGGCAAGACTAGAATCAGAGGCTGCTGAGAGGGCCAACTTGACAATTTAAGACCAGATTTTAGGATGGGAAATAATGTAGCAATGATGGGAGAAAGAAAGAAAGAAAGAAAGAAAAAAGAAAGAGAGAGAGAGAGAGGCAGAGAGAGAGAGAGAAAGAAAGAAAGAAAGAAAGAAAGAAAGAAAGAAAGAAAGGGAGGAAGAAAGGAAAGAAGAAAGATGGAATTGAGAGATCATGTGAACAAATCAAACGGGATAGGTAAAGAGAAGACACAATTATGGACAAAACTCTAAACTCTTGATTTGGGAAGTTGCATAAAGGTGCCATGCATTGAATGGGGAAAGCAGAAGGAAAGGACATTTGAAGGACAAGAGACAAGTGAGGTTTTCATTAGGAGATATTTTCATGAGATTTTTCATTAGGAGATATTTCGGAGGTACTGGAAGGCATCGGGACAAATATGTATGCGACATACCCAACGACAAAGTTCCTAGGAAATGGGAGGGCAGGGAGGGAAAGGTAGGGATGGGATTTAAGCCCCCAACCCTCCTTCCTGCTTTGCTTTCTTTTCTCAATGAATTCTAGTCGTGGGGAAGAAAATGACAATCCCTGAAGTCAGTCCACTAAGTTTCCATGCCCCAAACCCAGGAGGCAGCTCACGGGACCATAGACACCCTTAGGGTCCTCTAATAAGAAAAGGAAATCACACCTCAGAAAAACTAATCCCAGGTTCAGTTAATGGCTGATGTGATAACTGACAACTCCTTTTGATAAGAGAAGCTAAAAATAATTCATCTTCTCCTATCTCCCCGGATCAAAATTAGGGAAATGGTCAGAAAGAAACTACTTCTCAAAAAAGTGCCAGTTTTAAATTGTTTCAGAGATTTCAAAATCAAACTCGATATACTATTTAGGACATATCAGAGAAAAGAAAAGAAATAAAACATCTCCATTCTTTTAAAGATACTGACATAGAGTTGATACCAGATTCTGTCCATTATATTTGTTTTAAAAACCACTCCTGGGGCGCCTGGGTGGCTCAGAGGGTTAAGCCTCTGCCTTCGGCTCAGGTCATGATCTCAGGGTCCTGGGATCAAGTCCCACATCAGGCTCTCTGCTCAGCAGGAAGTCTACTTCCCCCTCTTTTTCTGCCTGACTCTGCCTATTTGTGATCTCTCTCTGTGTCAAATAAATAAATAAAATCTTAAAAAAAAAAAAAAACACTCCAATATATGTAAGTATACATGAAAATCTAAATATAATAGCAATAGAATCTAAGGGTATTTTAAAATTAATTTGTAGGCCATTCCCTTGCACTATACACAAAGATAAACTCTAAACATATGAAAAACCTCAATGTGAGATAAGAATCCATCAAAATCCTAGAGGAGAACATAGGCAGTAACCTCTTTGACATCAGCCACACCAAATTGTTTCCAGACACATCTCCAAAAGCAAGGAAAACAAAAGCAAAAATGAGCTTTTGGGACTCCATCAAGATAAAAAGCTTCTGCACAGCAAAGGAAACAGTCAACAAAACAAAGAGGCAACCTACAGTATGGGAGAAGATATTTACAAATGACACTACAAAGGGTTGATATCCAAGATCTATATAGAACTCCTAAGACTCAACAACCAAAAACAGATAATCAAATCAAGAAATGCACAAGAGACGAGCAGACACTTCTCCAGTGAAGGCATACAAATGGCTAACAGACACATGAAAAAGTGTTCATAATCACTAGCCATCAGGGAAATTCAAATCAAAACTACATTGAGATACCACCTTACATGAGTTAGAATGGCAAAAATCTAACAAGGCAAGAAACAACAAATGTTGTGGAGAAAGAGTTCCTCTTACATAGTTGGCTGGAATGCAAATTGGTGCAGCCACTTTGGAAAAAAAAAATAAAAATAGAACGATCCTATGATACAACAATTGCACTACTGGGTATTTACCCCAAAGATGCAGATGTAGTGAAAAAAAGGGGCCACATGCACCTCAACATTCATAGCAGCAAAGTTCCCAATAGCCAAACTATGGAAATAGCCAAGCTGCCCTTCAACAGTTGAATGGACAAAGAAGATATGGTCCTTATAGACAATGGAATTACTCAGTCATCAGAAAAGATAAATACCCAACTTTTGTATCAACATGGATGGGACTGCAGGAGATTATGCTGAGTGAAATAAGTCAAGCAGAGAAGTCAGTTATCATATAGTTTCACTTACTTGTGGAACATAAGGAATAGCATGGAGGACATTAGAAGAAGGAAAGGGAAAATGACGGGGGAGAAAATGAAGGGAGTGGGAAATGAACCACAAGAGACTATGGACTCTGGGAAACAAACTGAGGGTTTTAGAAGGGAGGGGAGTGAGGGGATGGGTGAACCTGGTGATGCAGATTAAGGAGGGCACAGGTTTCATGCAGCACTGGGTGTTATACAAAAAACAATGAATCATGGAACACTATATCAAAAACTAATGATGTACTACATTAAGGTGACTAACATAACACAATTGGGATTTATTCCAGGAAGATAGGCATAGTTAAAAATTAGGAAATCATGGGGTGCCTGGTTGGCTCAGTTGGTTAAGCCACTACCTTCAGCTCAGGTCATGATCCTGGAGTCCCAGGATCAAGTCTCCCATCAGGCTCCCAGCTCCAGGGGGAGTCTGCTTCTCCCTCTGACCTACTCCCCTCTCATGCTCTCTCTCACTCTCTCTCTCTCTCTCTCTCTCTCAAATACATAAATAAAATCTTTTTTAAAAAAATTAGGAAACCTAGAGCACCTGGGTGGCTTGGTTAAGCCTCTGACTTTGGCTCAGGTCATGATCCCAGGGTCTTGGGATCAAGCCCTACATTGGGTTCCCCACTCAGCAGGAGGTCTGCTTTTCTGCACCCCCCCACCCAGCTTGTGCTTTCCTCTCTTACTCATTCTCTCTCTCTCACTCTTTTTCTCTCTGTCATAAATAAATAAATAAAATCTTTCTAAAAATTAGGAAATCTAATATATTTATTCAATATATTTGATCCATAATGAATTTAGGAAGAAAGTATGTATGATCATGAGAGATTTCCAAAAAACATAATACCCTGATTTTTTTAGTAATTCAATAAAATTAATAACATAAACAATCATAAAACTAATGGTTTAATGGTGAAACATAAGTATTCCAATTAAAGTCCTAAACAGTTTTCAGTTGACCTTCTGAGCTCCACATAGGTAACGAGTACTGACCCTCCATGCAGTTGAAAATCTGCATATAATTTTGACTCCTCCAAAATATAACAACTAATAACATATTGTTGACCAGAAGTCTACCCATAACAAATAGTTGATTAGTAGTTATTTTATATTATATGTATTACATACCATATTCTTCAATAAGCTAGGGAAAAGAAAACGTTATTAAGAAAGTCCTAAATTGAGGTGCCTGGGTGGCTCAGTTGGTTAAGCCACTACCTTCAGCTCAGGTCATGATTCTGGAGTCCCAGGATTGAGTTCCACATCGGGCTTCCAGCTCCGTGGGTAGTCTGCTTCTCCCTCTGACCTTCTCCCCTCTCATGCTCTCTCTCTCACTCTCTCTCTCTGTCTCTCAAATAAATAAATAAAATCTTTTTTAAAAAAGTTCTACATAAGAGAGAATACATGTAGAGGACTATACTATAGATCTTACTCAAGGTTGACCTGCTTGAAAAGAGTTACATGTTTCAAAAAAAAAGTCTGCGTGTAAACCCATGTTGTTCAAGGGCAACTGTAAGAATGTTAAACAGTAAAATAACTAAAAAGTAAAAAAGTACATTAATATTCTAAACAAAAGGGCAAGTTTCCCATATTTGCAGATCTTATCATTACATTCCTCAAAAACCCAAGAAAATCAATTGGAAAACCACCAGAAAAATCAGTAAATTCAATAAAGCGATCAGTTACAAAATAAATGCAGAAAGTCAGGAGGTTTCTTATACACCAAGAATAAAAATCTAATTCACTTAGAAAAGTCAATACAAAAACATATCCCACTCTCTTTTCAAGCAGGTCAACCTTGAGTAAGATCTACCTATGGCAGTTGAAGATCTAGAAAATGACTTCCTTAGACTCACCACACTCTAGTACTGCCTGGGAAGTCTTCATGTATCCCCACTGATATTCATACCCCACTTTGAAGACCAACTCCTTAATAGGGAAGGCTAGAACCAGTGAATAAAGTGTAACAAAATAATTAAAACTTTCTAAACACACACACAAACAGATCCCGTTCACATTAATATAAGATCCATCTGAATACATCCAACAAACATGGACATGACCCATAAGATTAGAACTATAAAATTGTAGTTAATGATCAAAAAGAACATAAGAACATATGGAGAGGAATGCCATGTTCTTGGATGGGAAGATTAAAAATGTAAAGTTGTCACTGGTCCCTAAATCTATAAGTTGAGCCACTGTAATCAAAATTTCTAGATAAATTTTTAAGTTTGAAAACAAATGTGTAAGAAGAATCAAAATAGTCAAAAAAGGAGAATATTAATGAGAATTCATTTTATCATATTAAAATAATATAAATCTATAGTTATTAAAACATTGATGAGGGGCCCCAGGGTGGCTCAGTCATTAAGCATCCTCCTTCAGCTCAGGTCATGATCCCAGGATCCTGGGATTGAGCCCCACATCAGGCTCTCTGCTCTGCGGGAAGCCTGCTTCTCCCTCTCTCACTCCCCCTGCTTGTGTTCCCTCTCTCGCTGTGTTTCTCTCTGTCAAATAAATAAATAAAGTCTTTAAAAAATTGATGAATGAATAGACTGATCAATGGAACAATATAGAGGGTTGTATGTTTAAAGAGTGGAATCTCAAATCAGTGAGTCATTAAAAATAAATGTACGTAGCTGCTTTTCTTACATAAGAACAAAATATTTTTTCTAAGCCCCCTTCTTCATAAATCACTTTCACACTACCTCTCCACTCAGAGAGTACACTGTTTAGAACCCAATCTAATCTGCATTGTTTTATTTAATGTTCAAATACAAACCTATGAGGTAGATTTTATTGCTCTACAAATAAAGACAACTGAAGTTTAGAAAGTTGAGAAACGTGTCCAAGTAGTAGATCTGAAAATAAAAACCAGGTCTAGGAGGCTCCAGAGCTCATTCCCTCAGACCCTTTGGAGGATCCTTTCTTTCCTAGTCTCTCAATGACCTTAAGGTAGAAGCCAAGGACACTTCTCCTGGAGGTTTATCCAAGAAAGTCACATCTGTAATCCTGGAATGTCATGAAAAAAGACAGATGCTTGCTTAACCAATGCCCGAAGACAGGCAAGATAATTGTGGATAAAAATATCCAAAAAGTTAATTTAAAAAAATTTGAAAAGGAAAACTGCAACAACAACAAAAAAAAATCCAAAAAGTGTACAGGTTCTGCCAACTATAGAAACCCTCCCACCTCCTACTTATATCAGTGGAGAGGTCACCCAAACAGAAAATCAACCAGCAGGGGGCACCTGGGTGGCTCAAGTCATTTAAGAGTCTGATTCCTGATTTCAGCTCAAGTCACAGTCTTAATCCCTAATGGGATCAGGCCCATTTCAGGCTCTGCACTCAGCAAGTAGTCTGCTTGAGATTCTCTCTCTCTTCCTCTCTCTCTCTGACACTACCTCTGTTTGCATGCTTTCTCTCTCTCTAAAAATGAATGTATAGATCTTTAAAAAAAAAAAAAAGCGGAAGGAAGGAAAAGAAAAAGAAAAGGAAAATCAACAAGGAAGCAATGGTTTTGAATAACACATGGGACCAGATGGATTTAACAGATATATTCAGAATGTTCCATCCTAAAAGAGCAGAATACACACTGAAGTGCACATATAGCATTCTCCAGAATAAATCACATGTTAGACCATAAGCAAGCCTCACAAATACAAGAAAATAGAAGTCATGCCATGCATCTTTTCTAACCACAACACTATGAAACTAGAAGTCAACCACAAGACAAAATCCAGAAAGATCACAAATACATGGAGGTTAAACAACATGCTATTCAACAATGAATGGGGGTCCACAGGAGATAAAAAAAATAAATAAACTAAAAAATACATGGAAATAAATGAAAATGAAAACACTATGGTCCAAACATGTGGAACACAGCAAAAGTGGTTCTCGAAGGAAAGTTTATAACAATGCAAGCCTGCCTCAAGAAGCAAGAAAAATCTCAGATAAACAACCTAACCTTACACCTAAAGGATTTAGGAATAACACAACAAACAAAGCCTAAAGCTAGCAGGAGGAGGGAAATAACAAAGATTAGAACAGAAATAAATGATATAGAAACTAAAAACAAACAAACAAAAAATGATAGAACAGATCAAGGAAACCTTGGGAGCTGGTTCTTTGAAAGAATTAATAAAATTGATAAGCCTGTAGCCAGATTTATCAAAAAAAAAAAAAAAGGGAGAGAAGGACCAAAACAAATAAAATCACAAACAAGAGATGAGAAATAACAACCAACACCACAGAAATATAATTAAATTATAAGAGAATATTATGAAAAACTGTATGCCAACAAATTGGACAACCTAGAAGAAATGAACAAATTCCTAGAAACATATAAATAACCAAAACTGAAACAGGAAGAAATAGAAAACTTGAACAGATCAAAAATCAGCAAATAAATTGAATCAATCAAAAAACTCTCAACAAACAGGAGTACAAGACCAGATGACTTCACAAGTGAATTCTACCAAACATTTAAAGAATTAATACCTATTATTCTCAATCTATTTCAAAAAATAAAGAAGAAACAAACTTCCAAATTCATTCTATTAGGCCTTTCATTACCCTGATACTAAAACCAGATAAAGTCACTACGTAAAAAGAGAACTACAGGCTAATATCTCTGATGTGAAAGTCATCAATAAAATACTGGCAAACTGAATCCAACAATTCATTCAAAAAATCATTTGCCATGACCAGTTGGGATCTATTCCCATGTTGCAAGTGTGGTTCAATATTCACAAATCAGTCAATGTGATACATCACATTAATAAAAGAAAGGATAAAAAACATACAATCATTTCAATAGATGCAAAAAAAGCATCTGACAAAATACAGCATCCATTCATGATAAAAGCCCTCAACAAAATAGGTTTAGAGGGAACATACTTCAACATAATAAAGGCCATATGTTAAAAACCCACAGCTAATACCCTAAATGGATATTTAGATAGGTAGGTAGATGATACCCTAAAATTCACAGTTTTCCCTCTACAGTCAGGAACAAAACACAGATGTCCACCTGTCCCCAATTTTATTCAACACAGTCCTGGAAGTCCTAGCCAAAGCAATCAGACAACAACAACAAAAAAGGCATCCAAAATGGGAAGGAGTAAGTAAAACTTCCACGATTTGTAGATGACACAATACTATATAGAGAAAACCCAAAAAGACTCCACCAAAAAACTGCTAAAACTGATAGATGAATTTAGCAAAGTTGAGGGTTATAAAATCAACAGGCAGAAATCTATTGCACTCCTATACACCAAAAATGAAGCAGCAGAGAGAAATTAAGGAATAAATCCCATCTACAATTGCACCAAAACCAATCAGATGCTCAGGGATAAGCCTAACCAAAGAGGTGAAGGGTCTGTACTCTGAAAACTATAAAACAGTGGAGAAAGAAATGGAAGGCAACACAAAGAAAGGGAAAGACATTATATACTTGTGGATTGGAAGGGCAAATATTTTTAAGACATCAATACTAAGGCAATCTACACGTTTAATGCAATCCCTATTAAAATACCAAAAGCATTTTTCACAGAGCCAGAACATACAATCCTAAAACAGTATGAAACTACAAAAGACCTCAAATAGCCAAAACATCTTAAAAAAAAAAAAAGCAAAGCCAGAAAAATCACAATTCTGGACATCAAGTTATATGACAAAGCCTTAGTAATCAAAACAGTATGGTACCAGCACAGAAATAGGCACATAGATCAATAGAACAGAACAGAGAGGCCAGAAATAAACCCACAATTATATGGTCAATTAATCTCTAACAAAGCAGGAAAGAATATCCAATAGGAAAAAGACAGTCTCTTCAACAAATGGTGTTGGGAAAACTGGACAGCAATATGCAAAAGAATGAAAATGGACCACTTTCTTACATCATACATAAAAATAAATTCAAAATAGATGAGGGTACCTGGGTCATTCAGTTGGTTAAGTGTCCAACTCTTTTTTTTTTTTTTATTGTTACTAAATTTTTTTTTCCATTGTT
>PITA01028099.1:0-19894 GCA_004023965.1 Spilogale gracilis
GGGGCGCCTGGGTGGCTCAGTTGGTTGAGCGACTGCCTTCGGCTCAGGGCATGATCCCGGAGAACCGGGATCGAGCCCCACATCGGGCTCCCTGCTCGGCGGGAAGCCTGCTTCTCCCTTTCTCACTCCCGCTGCTTGTGTTCCCTCTCTGGCTGTGTTTCTCACTGTCAAATGAATAAAATATTTAAAAAAAAAAAAAAAAGAAAAAAAAAAGAAAAAGAAAACATTTCTGCGCGCCTGGGTGGCTCAGTGTGTTAAAGCTTCTGCCTTCGGCTCAGGTCATGATCTCAGGGTCCTGGGATGGAGGCCCACATAGGGCTCTCTGCTCAGCAAGGAGCCTGCTTCCTCCTCTCTCTCTGCCTGCCTCTCTGCCTACTTGTGATCTCTGTCTGTCAATAAATAAATAAAAATCTTTAATTAAAAAAAAAGAAATATTTCAAAAAAACCAAAACAAACCATTTCTGCCCACTCCTTTCTGGAGCCATTAGCTGTCTTACCTGTTTAATGCTGTCTCAGTGTTCTTCTATTTGCTTGAGTTGTCAAACAGTGAGGCCTGTGTGGGTGGGCTCCGTTTCCCACAGGCTCCCTCTTTCCTTCTAATGTTGTGACACTCATTAATTACACCAAGTTCTATTTTACCTCTGGTTTTCATGTTGTTTTTGAAGGTGGCTTGTCTGAGGTTTGCTGTCCTTTCTGTGTGTGTTAGAGATCCCCACTATGACTGCTCTGCTAGCTCTTCTAAAGCCTCTTTTAGAGGTCTGTTTTCTTAAAACAAGTCTTCCCATAAAGGTAGTACTAAAATGTACATATAGCTTGTGTTTCAAAATTTTCTTTTTAAGATGATTATCATTGGGAAGTTAGCATGTTTTCTAACAGGGAAGGAAAATATTACAGAGGGTAGTCATGTCCCCAGACAAGTACATGAAAGTAAACTTGATCAATGACATGCCTGAAGCATGCTATTGTATTAATAATCAACTTAACCTCCTACTATCTCTGTAGAAAAAAGTCATCTAGTATTTGAGACAAACAGACAGGAGAAGTTGGCAGGGAGACAAGATGGCAGACCCCTCTTTCTTAAGGACACTGTAAGTTCTTAACATTTTGCCATATTTTAGAGAAATACTCAAAATCAGCTTCTTGAATATGTCATTAAAGGGTCTGAAGAGAGATGTGAGGTGGGGCACAAAGAGTCAGACCAGATTACAGAGTCAGGGCTTGGGAAGTGGTAGTGTGGTAAGAAGATCCAAGAAAAGCTGTCTACTCTCCCCTACTGCCTCTCTGGAAACAGTTCTCCCACTGCAGACCCACCTTCCTAGACCAACTCTAGGAAAAGATCACAAATAAGGCTGGGGTATTCCCCCCCCTTTTTTTTTTGGTGAGGGGATTCTAAACAATAGGAGGATCTGGAAGAGGATGAGAGGGAAAGGGAATGCCTGTGGTCCAGAACACATCCCTGGCTGGACATTGGTCGGTTAAGTGACATATATAGTGATGTGCCTCTGTTGAAGATGATCTGTATCAGTCTCGAAAATTAATGTCTTTGCAGAGAAGTCCTCAAACCACTGGAATCCCACTGCCATTCAAGAGGCCTATCTAATCATAAGCATTTTAAGTGTCTGCTATAATTACAGTCTTACATCACTAAATCCAGATTCTGTCAGACATAATTTTCTTTTCCTTTAAAGATTTATTTATTTTAGAGAGACAGCAAGAGAGCAGGGATGAGGGGAGAGGCAGACGAAACGGGAAAGAGAGAATCTCAAGTTGACTCCCCACTGAGCATAGAGTCTGGTGTAGGGCCCAATCCCACAACCCTGAGATCATGACCTGAGCCAAAATCAAGAGTTGGAACCCCAACCGACTGAACCACACAGGTGCCCTTCTCAGAAATAATTTTAAACTGTCATAATACAACATCGATCTACTAAATTTTAATCTTTTTTTCTTTTAAAGATTTTATTTGGGGCGCCTGGGTGGCTCAGTTGGTTAAGCAACTGCCTTCAGCTCAGGTCATGATCCTGGAGACCTGGGATCGAGTCCCACATCAGACTCCCTGCTCGGCGGGAAGCCTGCTTCTCCCTCTCTCACTCCTCCTGCTTGTGTTCCCTCTCTGACTGTGTTTCTCTCTGTCAAATAAATAAAATCTTTAAAAAAAAAAAACGATTTTATTTGTCAGAGACAGAGAGAGATGAAAGAGAGAAGGCATATGTAGGGACAGCAGCAGGCAGAGGGAGAAGCAGGCTCCCCAAGGAGCCCGATGTGGGACTGAATCCCAGGACCCTAGGCTCATGACTTAAGCTGAAGGCGGACACTTCACTGACTGAGCCACCCAGGCATCCCTACTAAATTCTAATCTTTGACTCGACTCTAACAAAGATGGAAAGATAATTTATCCTTATCAATGAATATTACAGATCAAAAAAAAAAAAAAAGAAAAAGAAAACTTACCCACAGCTCATTATAGATGAATTTTTAAAAAATTGAGTTGTAATTTAGATACCAATATATTCACCCATTTAAAGTGTACAATTCAGTGGTTTTTAGCAGGTTTGCAAGGTTGTGCAATCATTACCACTAATTCCAGAATACTGTCATTACCGTAAGAAGAAATCCTGTACCCATTAGCAGTCACTTACTGTTCTCTCCTCCCTACAATTCCTGGCAACCCTAATCTACCTTCTGTCCCTATGGATTTGCCTCTCTGGACATTTCACATAAATAGAATCATATAGTGTGTAGTGCTTTACATCTGGCTTCTTTCACATAGCACAGTATTTCCAAGATTCATCTGTGTCGTAACATGTATCAGTAATTCATTAAGTTTACGGTATAGAAATTTGTTTATCCATGAATGACATTTTGAAAATATATTTTTTGCTACCTATGTTGATTAGCTCTCAGGATTACTGAAGATTCAACTCAAGACACACCATATTTATTCATACACTCACCTCTTGGCTTACAAGATTATTAGTATATTTTATTTTCTGTCAATTTATAAAACATTTTGTACATTACATTGGTTGCATTGTGTTTCAGTACTTTGATAAATCCTTATTGGGCTTTCTATCTAGCATCGCTTTCTCTAGAAATTACCCCTTCCCTCAAACTTCATATGGTTAATGTGACCTTGCTCCTGTCTACCAGGTGACTGGTCCAGAAATGAGACCCTGATTCAAGATGGACAAATTAAGCCCTTCACTGGCAATATGGAATAGGGAGTAGGACTCTATTTCCAACTAGCTGATCTCTTGATTGCAAGAATAAATCTTGGGAGCTTTTGGCTACTACCATTTTTTTTTTTTTTTCCATGTAGACTAAGAAACAAGAAAACCAGTGTACAAGAAAAGAAGAATCAGAGACAAAGTAAGTGAGAAAAGCAGAGATAAGAGATGGAGCAGGAATCCCTGAATTCCCTGCAGGCCGCATCCCTGTCCTTGGATTCCATGGGACATACTATAAAGTTACAATAAAATCCCCTTACTATTTAAATTGGTTAAGGAGGTTTCTGTAATCTCCAGCCAAGAGCCCTCGTATAATCATCTACTCAGTAAGGTTTTAAGCTCCTTATTAGCAAGGGCTCAACCTCCACAACACACATTACAACAACTCAAATAAATAATCAAATGATCACCCATGGACTAACTTGCAAAATTATCTATAAAATACACTGAAGACATTCTCCAATAAGCACATAAAAAAAGTTAGGATTTGGGTCTTTTTATAAAAAAGGTATATTACTGTATCATTGACTCAAAATATATTTGCACCCATTTTGCAAAACATTAATTTCCTCAGAAGTGAAATCACCTATTTTATTGAACTACTCCATCCCATTTGCTCTTGCCTGACATTCAAATATTTTGAAAAGCATAGTGTTACATTTTCCTAAGAAGATTTGACACTTCTTGCAAACAAGTACTTTCTATTCACTTTTTAAGCAAACATCCACAAAACCTACTAACAAATAACATTCAGGGGAGCTTGGGTGGCTCAGTCCATTAAGTGTCTGACTTTGGCTCAGGTTATGATCTCAGGGTCCTGGAATCAAGCTCTTCCTCAGGCTCTGCACTCAGCAGGGAGTCTGCTTATCCCTCTCCCTGTCCTTCTGCCCCTCCCCCAGCTCATGTCCTCGTGCTCTCTTAAATAAATAAAACCTTAAAAAAAAATTCATCTGACAGAAATACATTAACCTCATTTATAGTGGTATACATATACAATGATGTCTCTCTCACACACACACACACACAGAATTACTCAGCCATAAAAAAGAGAGCTTACCATCTGCAACAACATGGATGATTCTACAGAGTATTATACTAAGTGAAATAAGTCAGAGAAAGACGAGCACCATATGATTTCATTCATATGTGGGATTTAAGAAACCAAATGAACAAAGGAAAAAAAAAGACGAGAAAATCTACTTTTATCTACAGAGAACAAACCAGTGGTTACCAGAGGGAAGGTGGGTGGAGGATGGATGAAATAGAGGATGAGGATTAAGAACACAGTTACCACGATGAGCACTAAGTACAATACAGAACTGTTGGATCATTATACTGTACACCTGAAACTAATACAACACTGTTTGTTGACTTTATTAGAATTGTAATTTAAAATAAAACAAAAAAGATACAAAAAAATAGAGACAATAAAAATCAAAGACACAGAATATTGGGAAATAAAAAAAAAAACCCAACAGACTCTTAAATACAAAAAACAAACCAGTGGTGGCAGGAGATGGGTGAAACAGAAAGGAGATGAGGAGTACACTTATCTTGATGAGCACTGAGTAATGTACAGAACTGCTGAATCATATTTCACACCTGAAACTATTAACTGTGTGTTAATTATATTTCAATAAAAAAAGTATAATGATATCGAGCATACAGAGATATAAATGAATGACATTCCTGGAATCATTCTTTCCTTTCCTCCTCCTGCAAACAAGATATACTGTCAAACACGAATCATTCCCAGAAGGATAACTAATTCAACGACACTGTGCACATGTAATCATTATACAATATAGGTTTCAGAGGCATGAAACGTTCCTTAACCGACAACTCAGGAGATGCAGTTTTTCTAAGTCTGCTCTCTTGCCTCAGGCTGAGGGGTCTACTGCTGTGACTGACAACTGCAAAGCCAATTCCCTGCTATTTCTGGGAGTCCTCACTTCATTATGCAAAGTTCTTTTCCCAAAATCAAATCCAGGATTTGTCACCTAATTGGTTCTGAGTGGGGATAACAGCGATAAAACCAAAAATCCAAAATGTTGTCTTAAATCCCTGTTAAAAATTCTATAGGGATAAATGGGCTAATCCTTCAAAGTGTTAAGATTTGGTTCCTGAGTGGATTTTATAAAACATATTAATGTCACTACCTTCCCTAAGACATGCTGAAATTTTAAAGAATTATACTTCTAATATTACAAAGTCTTACAGAGATAGAACCCCTTTAAGTTACTGAAGAATTCCAATGGGGAACAACTGCATACTGTGTCAAGCACTGGGGCCGTTTCTCATGGCCTTGGCCCTAAACTTGCTTCTCTATAGCTGGATAGAATTGTGCTAGCTAAAGCTCTGAGAGGCGAGTACTAGTCACTATGGGCACCTCCCCCCCCCCCAAAAAATTTAAAACTCTAAGTTTAACAAATGGCCCATACAAGGACTTGCTGACTTCCCTTAGACTCAGACTGTTAGGGCAGGAAAGGACTTTGGAAATCTAAAGTTTTTAACCTAATTATTTCACAAATGAGAAGAAAGGGTGGACAAGAGATAAATGACTTGCTCAAATTTACAGAATTGATAAAACCAGCATAGTTAGAGTACGAGTCCTCAATTTACAGCTGGAAGGTCACTTCCCCCAACCATCTGCCTAAAATGTGTAAATACGGACAGTTTTGAAGCCTCTGCTTTCTTTTTTTTTTTTAAGATTGTATTTTTTTATTTGACAGAGATCACAAGTAGGCAGAGAAGCCAGGCAGAGAGATCACAAGTAGGCAGAGAGGCAGGCAGAGAGAGAGGAGGAAGCAGGCTCTCTGCTCAGCAGAGAGCCCAATGTGGGCCTCGATCCCAGGACCCTGAGATCATGCCCTGAGCTAAAGGCAGAAAGCCTCTGCTTTCTGAGAGAAAAACCAAAAAAAGAAAAAGTACAACTTTCTGTTTCACATGTGAAAGTGAGAGGTTAAGGTGTTACATGTCATTTCCTTGTGGTAAAAGGTAATATCCATCCAAATGTCATGATGCGCTTGCCCTGGAGGCTAAGTGAAATGAAACTGAACACCAGATTTTTGCTGCAACCTGAAGGTTTTTGACCATCATGAACTAGAGTACCTATTGATTCTGTGTGCCCAAAGCTACCTCATTCCTCCTTTTCCATTAATGAAGCCTATAGTCCCTTGGCCAGAAGAATGGGCATATGTCCTAGGCCTGGCTAATCAACTATCTCACATCACAGGCAAGGGCGACTGGTCAAAGGCCAATCACAACCCTTCTCTAGAACTGTCACAGATGCTGAGAGAAATAACTCTTCCCTGCTTTCCTACCATGTACAGAAGGCAGTCTGCAGGAGAGCCTAAGAGCAACATTCAAAGAGAAATAGACATAAACAGAGATGAGAGATGGAAAGAGTCTGACAATGTCAAATCCTTGGGTCTCATTCCTGAGCTGACTCCTTTGAGTCAGTAAGTTAACCCTTTATCTTTATCAACTATGAAGCCAGTAAATTCCTTTTTTGCTCAATATACTCTGAATTGAGTTTCTGTTACTTGCAACTCAAAAATTCTAACATATACTTACCGAAGGAGACAGGACTAGAGGTTACACTTAATACAGGGAAACTAATGCTTCCTGTACCTACACTCACCAGCTTCACTGTTTCCATTATAAACTGGCTTCTCAAAGTGTGTGAGTTTGTTAACACTTTACTACAATTTCCCTAGAATTTAAAAAAAAAAATTCCCATTATAAGCTTGTTTTATTTGATTTTCAATAGAAGCTAATATAAGATATGTCCCAGGTAATATAAATTAAATGAGACTTTACCTTATCTAGATTGTCAAATAAAAGATAATCTAGTCACCAACATTATAGTATGCTACGAGGCAAGTTTTCAAATTTTTAACAATAGAAACCAGTAAGAATAATAAATCTTGGGACCTACCTCCAGTAAGGCTCCAGTTTGGAAGAATTTCAAAGGCTTTTCAATGGAATAATAAAGGCTATGATAGCTACCCTTAGCCAGGTATGCTCTGACCAGACCAACTGCTATAACCAGCCACCTATGAGAAAGAGGAAAAAGAGCAATCAGTGGAAGAAAAAAAAGGGGGGAAGTAGGAAAGTAGGACCGGGGGAAATAGAAATCTGGTGACAAAAGATACTGTTAAAGGTGACCTCAAGAATCAGTAGCCTGGCTTTATCAACTACAGCCCTCAAATGCCAAGCTGTAATGCACAGAAATGTTGCACCACTAACAGTACCCAACCAAGAGTGCTCTGCAAAAGCACAGTGACACCTCACCCATCTGGAGCTCAGCTTTTTGGCAAACTTGCCTGTTGAGAACAAGGCTAAAATGAAGAGAATAAGCTAAATTGGTCCTTGAGCAACTAAATTAAGTGCCAGAAAGTCTAAGACAAGAGAAAAAAGCTGTTAAAGGAAAATTTTAAATGGCCTTGCAGTCAAACGGGTCTGTAATAAAACAGCGTGGAGGAAAGATGTTTTTAAACTGTTTTCACAAGTATCTTACAGAAACATACCCATACCCTACTCTTTTAAAATTGTGAATGACGGGGTGCCTGGGTGGCTCAGCTGGTTAAGCGACTGCCTTCAGCTCAGGCTCAGGTCATGATTTCAGGGTCTTGAGATAGAACCCCACATCAGACTCCCTGCTCCGCAGGAGGCCTGTTTCTCCCTCTCCCACTTCCCCTGGCTTGTGTTCCTGTTCTCACTATCTCTTTCTCTGTCAAATAAATAAAATCTTAAAAAAAAAAAAAGAAAAGAAAAGAAAAGCAAAAGAAATAAAAATAAAAGGTTGGTTTTTTAAAAGAAAAAATATTTTTTAGCTGAATTTCCCAAAATCAATTCAGTAGAAAAAGGCCAGATCTATACAAAACACAAAACAGGAAAACACTTAGGTATATCAACATGAATGTTACGCTTCTGTTCTGTCCTTCTCAAAAATGAATTTCTCAGGCCCCGTAATTTTTTGTTAAGCACCATAGTGAAACAAATGGTGCTTATTAAGGTTTGTCTCCATGAAGAGTAATAGATTTACCTAAATAAATGTACAATCTTAACTAGGCAATGGGATATATGGTCTATGTTTTCAGAAACTATCATACAAAGACATCAAATAAGAATTTGTAAAAGAAATTAATTCCTTAATGATGTAACTATCCCAGCATTAGCAATCTACCAAAAAAAAAAAAAAGACTTTTTTCTTTTCAAAATCCCAATTTCTTTTCTTGGCGTAAGACATCACTCCCCATCCTCCACCACCCAGAAATAAAGGCTTCTTTCCTTCTTCCCCAGTGTACCTTAAAATCTCTCTCCAGTTAATGGCCTTACCTACAAGAATTTTCATATAAATACAAAATCCTGAAATGGTCTTTTAAAAATCACTCTCTGACCATTTATGCAATAAAGAAAACTTGCATCTGTATTATTTCTCCACTGGCCTGTGACTCAAGAGAAATAGGTTCTAGATCCAGATCTATTACTAACAAGTCAAGAAAGTCAAAACGTCTCTGAACCCACACCAGCCACTTCTAAAGAAGTCAAGTCTACAATGCTCCCTATATATGTGTGTGAAAAGTGCAAGGTGCTGAAATGCTAATCTGACTTTAGCACTTGTGTTAAAAAGGGCGTGTGGGCATATTTGCTTTCATTAGCATCTGAAGGAATCATAAAATTTAGCACCTCCTGGGAGGGAATCTGGGTGGAAGGGAAGGGTGAGAGGGAAGAGTTTCATTGTATGCTGTTGGGTATATTTTTGAATTTCGCACCTGCCAATGCAGTACCTATTTTAAAAATAAATAAAACCAGATGTTCACCCTACAGCTCTTTAAACTTTTCTGCATCTTTGAAAATTTTCATAACAAAATGTTAGCGAAAATCTTTTACAGATGATGGCTGGCTCAGTGGGTAGAGCAAGCGACTACTGATCTCTGGGTTGTACGTTCGAGCCCCACATTGGGTGAAAAGATTATTTAAAAATAAAATCTAAAAAAAAAAAAAATAACAGAGCGTCTGATCCTGTGATCCTCCGCAACAAAACTACGCGATCAAAGAACTGGAGGAACCCTGGAGATCACCTAATCCAAACGCTTTAGTTTTGCTGATGATAAACGGAGGACTAGAAAAGCAATGTGCTTTATCCAAGGTCACACAGATAGTATCAGAACTAGAACTAAGAACCTGTTGTGACAAGGGATGGACTAAAATGGAGAAACAAGTGGAGGTAAAACCTATTTAGAATGTATATCATCCTCCTCCTCCCCAATAACTCTGCCTTCTACCTTCCCTAACCCAATCCTTCCTAAAAAGTCTCAACTCATCTAAAACATAGCTCTGCTCATGTCACTGGTCAAAAACTTTGAACGCTTTTCCATTACCTTTCAGATTAAAGCTCAGCCTGGATTTTGAAAACAGCCGCCTAAATAAATGGTCACTCTGCAGCCACAGCTCCCTCTACTCCCCTTGGGGGAAATGGCTCGAATTCGTGACTTGCAGCCGGGGCTCTCCTCTGCGCTGCAGGATAGCCGGCACGCCGCTTCCACTCTCCGAGTGACCCCTGACCAGCCAACCCGTTTTTCCAAGGCCGTGGGGACCAGCGCCAGGGCGGCTTTCCCCGTGGTCTCCTGAGCCCGGGAACTCCAGCTCGGGCACACCCAGCGCCCGAGAACTTGCTTGGCCCCTCGCCCAAGCGGGAGTCCCGAGCAGGCACCTGCGCCGACTCGGTTGCCCTCAGGGCCCCGGAGCCCGGAGCCTGACACCCACCGCCCGGGCTGCCTTGAGCGCGGGCCCGGCCGCTCAGCCCGCCGCAGAGCCCCCTCCCCGGCCCGGCTTGCTCCCCGCCTCCCAGAGCCCCGGCCTCACCCCGCCGTCATCACCACATTGTAGATGACCAGATACGCCGTGGCCAGAGGCCCTGGGCCCTTCTTTTTCCGCGCGCCGCCCGCTTCGCCGGTCCCGGCCCGGGTCCCCCCGCCCCCATTCCCCTTCGTCGCTGCAGTCGCCACCGCTGCCGCCATGTCAAGCGACCGGAGCACGCTCTCCTTGCGCGAACACCACCGCCCCGACGAAGCAGTGCGAGGGGGCGGAGGAAGGGACGAGGGAGAGGCGGGGTCGAGTCCGCGGGGCGGAGCCAGAGACAGCGCCCACGGCGGCCGCCATCTTGAAAGAGGGCAAAGACACTCCT
Organism: Spilogale gracilis; assembly: GCA_004023965.1. Lineage (NCBI taxonomy): Eukaryota > Metazoa > Chordata > Mammalia > Carnivora > Mephitidae > Spilogale > Spilogale gracilis. Next base: position 10,423 of record PITA01028099.1, read on the forward strand.
GACGCTCCCTGCCTCTCGTCTCGTTTCAAACGCCAGCGCCATCTTGGATCACGGTAATCACCGCCTCTTTGCGCGCCGGGTGATACTCTCTGGCGCCATCTTGGGTTCTGTCAGGGTCGCCTTTGGCCTCTGTCGGTAGTCCCGCATTTTCTAACACCTGGATGCTTCGTCGTCCCTGACTTTTTCTCTCCTTATAAACTCTGTCTCCGTGATGGATCAAGAAAATGATGCTTTCGTGTTCTCCCTTTTCATCTTCCTTCTTCCAGTGCCTCTAGCTTCATCGCTATGCGCGTGATCGAATAACCTGCCATTTTGGGTCGGGGTAATTGACTCCGATATCGCTTCCCATCAACCCCAGAGGCGGGTGTTCTTTGCTCCTGCACGAGCAGCTAGGTTGAAGGTTCAGTCTTCGAAGGCCTTTATGTTTTAAGTTACTAGTACAGCAGAGAACGTCAGCGAGAAGTGTGCCCTTTTTTTCTGACAAAAGTCGTGCTTGTGGTCTAGGTTCAAGTGTTATTTGTGAGGATCTGGAAGGTTCAAGTGCATCCTCCGGCCCGAAGCCGCGCGGGCTCACCTATCACCAAGGTGGGCCAGGACGAGGTGATTAGGCGGTCAGCTAAGGGTGAGGTGCCGAGTGGAGCGAGAAACTTTCCACCCACGTGGTCAAAATCAGAAGACTGTTGGCTTAAACGGAACACCTGTCCGCTGAGGTAAACCAGGGAAGGCTTATGAACTGCTTCAGCCAGCCGACCCCTTTCACTCGTTAACTGCTTTGTTCTTGATTTTTTTTTTAATTTGTAAAAGGCCCCTACAGCTAATTTTCACACAGATATCTTAACGGAACTGCTGTATACATAGTGGTATAAAATATTTATCCATCATAGCACGTGGAGCATCTGTGAGGTTGCATTGGGGGTTCTTGGCACTAAATGAGAGACAAAATCTCTGTCTCCCAGAGACCACATAGAGGGAGCTGGTGGAAGATAAATCTATATTAATTGGTGAAAGGTGTTATCGGTTAGGAAGTTTTTGCAGTAATCCAGGTCGTAGTGATAGTGGTTTAGGCCAGAGTGGTCGTGATTGAGATGATAGAAACCAGATTGAATTCTGGACATATTTTTTAAAAGCTGATAATATGGGGTGCCTGGGTGGCTCAGTTGGTTAAGCAACTGCCTTCGGCTCAGGTCATGATCCCGGAGACCCGGGATCGAGTCCCACATCGGGCTCCCAGCTCGCTGGGAGGCCTGCTTCTCCCTCTCTCACTCCCCCTGCTTGTGTTCCCTCTCTGTCAAATAAATAAAAATCTTAAAAAAAAAAAAAAAAGCTGATAAGATTCATGGATAGATTATATATGGATTATGAGGTAAAGGAGATCTTGTGAGCCACTTGGAAGAGCTAAATTGTAGAAGAAAGTATTTTGAGGGCAGAAGTTGAGAATTTTGTTTTTTCTGACTTGAATTTGAAATTTACATTAGACTCCAGGTGGAGAGGTTGAGTAATCAATTAGATTTAGACAGGATGCAGGCAAAACTGTTCCTTCTGTAGGTTCCAAGGGAGAATCCATTCCTTACTTCCTCCAGCTTCTAGAAGTTGCTGGCATTCCTTTGCTTACAAGTTGCTTCATTTCAATTTGCCCTCTCTAAACTTCCACCTGCTCTCTTATGACAAACAACTTTTGTGATTGCACTGGGCTCAACCAGATATTCTGGGATGAGTTCCCCATAGCAAGAGCCTTAACTTCATCATACCTGATCAGTGCCTTTTGCCATATGAGTAATATTCTGGGGATTAGAATAGGGACCTATGTGGGGGGCCATTATACAGCCTACCACATTCCATTGCCAAAAAAAAGCAAGAAAACCCTCAAAGACTTGAGAAAAATGATGTTATTTTTAAGCCATTATTAAATTTGCAGGGAAGTAAGGGATCTCCAAAGTGAGAACTGGAAGTGGGGAGAGGGCTTCTGTTGGTGGTGGTTAAGAACAGTAAATTGAAATTAGGGCAGTGATCAGTTAGCAAAAGCCAAAGCCAGGATTTCTCTGAGGGCAACTGCTAGTACTGCCTAGGACTGAGAGACTAACCAAGGGAGATTTCTAGGGCCTCTTTTATAAGGGTGCTAATCCCTTTCCTAATCACACCCCAAGGGCTCCACCTCCAAGTATCACGGTGTTAGGGATCAGGATTTCAATATGTGAATTTTGAGGGAAAACACTTAAAGTGCTATTTTCCTTGGCAAAAGGGATTTTGCAGGTGTGATTAAATCAAGGAGCTTGAGATAGAGAGGCTAGCCTGGATTATCTGAGTGGGCTCAATGTAATCACAAGAGGGAGGGAGAAAAAGAATCAGTCAGAAAAGGAAGTGACTGTAGAAGAAAGGCAAAGAGAGATGCAATGTTTCTGGCTTTGACTATGGAAGCAAAGGGCTTCTAGAACCTGGAAAGTGTCAGGAAATGGATTTTCTCTAGCAAGAAAATGCAGCCTTGCTAACGTCTGATTTTAGCCCAGTGAGACCTGTATCAGACTTCTGACCTACGGAATTGTAAAATAACATATTTGTATTGTTTTAAGCCACTAAGATTGTGGAAATTTGTAACAGCACCAATTGAGACCTAAATACTGCTAATAAATCTCCATCAATATCAATCAAAAAGCATTCCTAGTGATAAACATGATGGAAGATTCTGTTCATCAGGAACACATAACAGTTTTAAACGTATGTACATAATTACATGGCCTCTGTGCTAATGTTCCAATTCTATGTAGAGAATAATAAAACATTATTAGGTGACATTAAGGAAGACCTAAAATAAGTGGAAGGATAGTGAGTTTGTTACCCTAGAAAACCAGTTTTGAACTCAGGTTCAACTGCTTGCCACTTGAAAATCAATACTTAAGACAAGTGATGGTGGGAGAGGAAAGGTTACTTTACTCAGGAGGCCAGCAACCTGAAAAGATGGTGGCCTAACATCTCAAAGACCGTCATCATTAGGGCGCCTGGGTGGCTCAGTGGGTTAAAGCCTCTGCCTTCTGCTCAGGTCATGATCTTGGGGTCCTGGGATCGAGGCCTGTGTCAGGCTCTCTGCTCAGTAGGGAGCCTTATTCCTCCTCTCTGTCTGCCTGCCTGTCTGCCTACTTAGGATCTCTCTCTGTCAAATAAATAAATAAAGTCTTAAAAAAAAGTTACATGTTAAAAAAAAAAAAAGACCATCATCATTGACCAGGTGAAGCTGCACAGATTTAAAGGGGAAGGCAGGAGAAAGGGAAGGGAGGCTATCTGTGGCAGAAGCAGGTGCCCAGGCAGTTAGTTAGTCCTGTGTTGACATGACCCTCAACAGACTTGCTGGTATCAGCAGCAGCTACTTTAGAATGTAATCAGGCCTTATCTTCTGGCAGAGTTTGATCCTTTACTCCTTAAGGCCAGTGGTCTGCAAAGCTCAAGGAAAGTAAGTTAGTTCTGCTACAGACCAAGGGACTTAGGTGAGCAAGCAAGAAGTGCATAAGTTTGAAGCAAGTTAACCCTTCAAACTTGTTAGAGTGCTGTTACAAGTCATAAACTGAAAGACTGCATATGGTAAAGGTGACAGTTCTCCCTAAATTAGCTTATAAATTGCATGTGATTTCAAATCAGAATTTCATCAGGTGATGGTGTTCGTTTGTTCATTTTGGTTTTTGTGGAACTTGATAAGGAAATTAAAATTTTACGTAGAAGTGTAAAGGTCCAAAATTTGTGAAGCTATTAGGAGAATTTGATCTATAATATATCAAGAATTACTATAAATTATAGTAAATAAGACAGTATAGTATTAGTATAGGAATAGCAAATAGGCTGATGGAGCAGAATAGAGAGCCTAGGAATAGACCCAAACATATATAGATACTTCGTGTATTACAGAGATGCTGTAGAGAAAAGATGGTCTTTTCAATAAATGCTGCAGGGACAGTTGGATATCCATATGGGGAAAAAAAATTCCCTTCCTCGCAGCACACACAAAAATCATTTCTAGGCTTAAATATGAAAGACAACAATTAAAGCTTTTTAAAAGTAATATAGGCGAATATCTGTATGACCTCAAAGGTAAAGAATTTTAAAAGAAGATACAGAAAGTACCAACTGTAAATGAAGACTGATACATTTGACTAAATTAAAATAAAGAACTTCTGTTCATCAAAAAATAGCATAAAATTAGCAGAAAACCCCACAAAGTACAGAGTGGGAGAAGATATTTACCACATAATTAAAAGACTAGCCTTCACAACATATGAAAACTCCTTCAAATCAGTAAAGGATAATCACATTGAAAAAATGGGCAAAAGATCTGAATAGGGACTTTACCAAAGAAAGAAAAAAATATGACCAATAAACATATGCAAATATCCTCAACTTCACTGTTAATCAGGGAAATGAAAATTATAACTGTAGTGAGATACTATACGCCATCCTCCAGGGTGGCTAAAATGAAACAGTTTGACAACACCAGTTGTTGGCGAGAACACTGTGCAGCAGAAACTCATGAAGCCTACTGGTGGTGGTGGTGCATTCACTTCAGAAAATGGTTTGGCATTATCTAGGAAAGTCAAAAGTACACATAACTCATGATTGATAGTCTGCTGCCAAGTAGATGCCCTTGAATTCCCCTAGAATATATATACCAGAATATTCAAAGTAGTTTTGTTTATTATAACCCCACACTGAATACAATACAACGTCTTACATACAGTAGAGTAAATAAATAAATCATGAAATGTTCTTATACTGGGTTACCTTACAGCCATGCAAATGTCAAGCTCTAGTTGACAACTTTGATGAATCCCATAAACATGATATTGAATGAAAGAAAGCACAAAATAATGTATGCAGCATGATTCATCTAAAGTTCAAAATCAGGCTAAATGAAACTACATTTTAGGAGTATATATACATCGGTAGGTGGTAAAACTATAAAGAAAAGCAGTGATTACCACCAAAGTCATAGTAATGGATTCTTCTGGATTAGAGCTGACCACCTGACGTAGGGGCAATTGATTAGGAGGCAACCCTCTCCCTCATCTTTTTATCTTCATAGAAAAGGCTGCTTCTACACAAAAGGGGAATGTATTAATCATTTCCAGGTTCTACACAATGGAGACCAACTTAGGTTAATTAGAAAAGGAATGTATTGTAAGGTCAGTGGATAGCTCGCAAAATTAGAAGCTGATGGAAAAACTGATGAATGAGGTTTGGAACATGGACAGGAAGCCATGGGAAATTAGGCAGCCAAAAGAAGACCTGATCAAAACACAGGAAGAATGGTTATTATCCAGCAGCTCCTGTCATTGGCCTGGCTACCTCTGGACATTGAATGCTACCATTACTGGTTCCTTTACTATCCCTGAAAGATTCAAAATTGCCATTTGCTTCTTTGTGTTACTGCAGGGTCAGGGTCTTAGGACCATTTGATTGGAAGGTCACATACCAAATTCTAGAGACTCTGTTGCTGGGTAAGGGCCTATTAGCCTACACTTGATCTTTCTTGAGATTACCTCCAAATTGTGTGTTTAGAACTGCATGGTCAGAAATGAAAGACATCTATCACAGGGAATCTAAGAAACACATATGGCCGCCACAGGAAGGAGGAAAAAGAAATATGAGTAGTTAAGATCTGTGAAATTCAGTGGGCCATGTTTTTACTGGGGGAAAGGCACAGGCATTGAATTGAAAGACAGCCAAGATTTGTCTTCCTTCTGCCTTGTAGTATACCATTCTCTCTCTCCCTCTTTTTTTTTAAAAGATTTTATTTATTTGACAGCAAGAAACACAGCGAGAGAGGGAACACAAGCAGGGGGAGTGAGAGAGGGAGAAGCAGGCTTCCCGTCGAGCAGGGAGCCCGATGTGGGACTCGATCCTGGGTCTCCGGGATCATGACCTGAGCCGAAGGCAGTCGCTCAACCAACTGAGCCACCCAGGCGTCCCCCTCCCTCTTTTCAAAAAAACTTAATTCCGGTGTACTTAACATAGAGTGTTATATGAGTTTCAAGTGTACAAAATAGTAATTCAACAATTCTATGCATTGCTCAGTGCTCATTGGGGTAAGTGTAGTCTTAAATCCCATCACTTATTTTACCCACCCTTCCCACCTCCCCGCTGGTAACTATGAGTTTGTTCTCTCTAGTTAAGAGTCTATTTTTTGGTTTGTCTCTTTCCCCCTTAATTCCTATATTTTGCTGCTTAAATTCCTCATATGAGTGAAATCATATGATATTTTTCTCTAATTTTTGTTAGCTCCATCCATGTGCTTGCAAATGGCAACATTTCATTCTTTTATGGATGAGTAATATTCCTTTACGCACACACTCACATTTTCTTTTCCATAATAATGCTGCAATAGACACAGGGCTGCATATATCTTTTTGACTTAATGTTTTCATATTCTTGGCTAAATACCCAACAGCGGACTAACTGGATCATATAGTATTTCTATTTTTAATTTTGAGGAACCTCCATGCTGTTTTCCACAGTAGTTGCACCAGTTTGCATTCCTACCAACAGCACACAAGGGTTCCTTTTTCTCCACGTCCTTGCCAACACTTGTTTCTTCTGTTATTGATTTTAGCCATTCTGACAGATGTGAACTGATACCTCATTGTGGTTTTGATTTGTATTTACCTGATAATTAGTGATGTTGAGCATCTTTTCTTGTGCCTGTTGGCCATCTGTATGTCTTCTTTGGAAAATTGTGCATGTCTTCTGCCCATATTTTAATTGGATTTTTTTGTGTGTGCTTAGAGTTGTATAAGTTCTTAACATATTTTACATACTAACCCTTTATCAGATATGTCATTTACAAATATCTTCTTCCATTGAGTAAGTTGGATTTTAGTTGATTGTTTCCTTTGCTGTGCAGAAGCTTTTAATTTTGATTTAGTCCCAATAGTTTATTATTGCTTTTGTTTCCCTTGCTTCAGGAGACATATCTACAAAAATGTTTTTAGGAGTGATAGAAAAATTACTGCCTATGCTCTCTTCTATGGTTTTTATGGTTTCAGGTACTTAATTCATTTTGAATTTATTTTTGTGTGTGGTGTAGGAAAGTGGTCCAGTTTCATTTTGCTTGAAGCTGTCCAGTTTTCCCACCACCATCTGTTGAAGAGAGTTTTCCCATTGCATATTCTTGCCCCATTGTCAAACATCAATTGACCATAACGCTGTGGGTTTATTTCTGAGCTTTCTATTCTGTTTCATTATCTATGTGTCTGTTTTTGTGCCAATACTGTACTGTTTTGATTATGACACATTTGTAATATAACTTGAAATCTGGAATTGTGATACCTCTAGGTTTATTTTTTGTTTTTTCATTTTTGAGATGGCTTTGGCTCTTCAGGATATTTTCTGGTTTTATAAAGTTTTACGATTTTTTTCCAGTTCTATGAAAAATGTATTGGTACTTTGACAGGGATTGCATTAAATCTGTAGATTGTTTTGGGAAGTATGACCATTTTAACAATATTTGTTCTTCTAATATGTGTTTTGTTTGTTTGCATATTGCTGGGTTTTGTTTAGTAGTTACCATTAGGTTGATATATAACTATATCTTATGTATATAGCAGTCTATATTAAGTTAATGGTCACTTAAGTTTGAACCCATGCTAAAAGCACTAAATTTTGACTCCTCTTCCTTCCCTGTTTTAGGTATATTATGTTATACTTTACCTCCTTTTATTTTGTTAATCCCTTGACTGATTTTATAGATATACTTAATTTTACTTCTTTTGGCTTCCTACTTTTTTTTTTTTTTTTTACTTTTTCTTATTGTCTTTACTTTCCACTCAAAGTCCCATTTATTTTCTACTTTTTATTTTTTATTTGTTTTTTAAAAGATTTTATTTATTTATTTGACAGAGACGGCGAGAGAGGGAACACAAGCAGGAGGAATGGGAGAGGGAGAAGCAGGCTTTCCGCTGAGTAGGGAGCGGGATGCGGGGCTCAATCCCAGGACTCTGGGGTCATGACCCGAGCCAAACACAGATGCTTAACTATTGAGCCACCCAGACACCCCAGAAAGTCCCATTTAACATTGTATATAGGGCTGCTTTAGTGGTCATGAATTTAACTTTTGTTTGTCTGGGAAACTCTTTATCTCTTATTCTATTCTGAGTGATAGCCTTGCTGGGTAGTATATTCTTAGATGTAGGGTATTTTTTCTTTCAGATCTTTGAGTATATGACATGACTCCCTTTTGGCCTGTGAAGTTTCTGCTGAAAAATCAGCCAATAAACGTGTGGGGTTTCCCTTGTATGTAACTGTTTTCTTTGGTTTTAAAATTCTCTATCTTTTTTTCTACTTTAATTACTGTGTATCTTGGGTTGATTTTGTTGGGTTCTCTCTATATCCCCTGGATCTGAATTTCTGTTTCCTTCCCCCAGATTCAGGAAGTTTTCAGCTATTATTTCTTCACATAAACTTTCTTCTCCCTTTCTCTTTCTTCTTCTTCTGGGATCCTTATAATGCAAATATTATTACATCTGGTGGTGTCACTTAGTTCCCTAAGTCTATTTCACTTTTTATTATTATTTTTTCTCTCTCCTGTTCAACTTGATTGCTTTCCATTACTCTGTCCTCCAGATTGATAATCTGTTCTTCTGCTTCCTCTAGTCTACTATTTATTCTGTCTAGTGTATTTTTAATTTCAGTTATTGAGGTCTTCATCTCTGATTATTGGTTCTTTATGTTTTCTCTTTGTTGAGGGTCTTACTGAGGTCCTCCACTCTTTTCTTAAGTCCAGTGAATATCTTTATGACCATTACTTTAAAATATCTATCACACATATTGCTTGTCTTCATTTTGTTTCACTCACTTGCCATGATTTTGTTCTGTTCTTTCATTTGGGACGTATTCCTCTGTATCCTCTTTTTTTTTTTTTTCATAACTCTGTTTCTCTGTGTTAGGAAAATCAGCTTTGTATCCTGCACTTGAAAGTAGTGGCCTTGTGAAGAAGAGTTCCTGTAGTACCCTGCAGTGCAATGTCCTATGTTCACCAGAACTTGGAGCTTCAGGAGTATCCCCTATGTGTGCTGTGTGCACTCTACTGTTGTGGCTGAGCTACTTTTGCCTGAATAGACATTTTTCCAAAAAAGACATACAGGGAGCCAATACGTACATGAAAAGATGCTCAGCATCATTAATGATCAGGTAAATGCAAAGCAAAATCATAGTGAGATTTCACCTCATATCTCTTAAAGTAGCTGTTATCTAAAAGACAAGAAGTAAGTGTTGGGAAGGTTGTGGAGAAAAAGAAACTTTTTTTTTTTTTTTTTTTTTTTTTTTTTTAAAGATTTTATTTATTTGACAGAGAGAAACACAGCCAGAGAGGGAACACAAGCAGGGGGAGTGAGAGAGGGAGAAGCAGGCTTCCCGCCGAGCAGGGAGCCCGATGTGGGACTCGATCCCGGGTCGCCGGGATCATGACCTGAGCCGAAGGCAGCGGCTTAACCAACTG